>QRDG01000429.1:963704-995318 GCA_012064385.1 Puccinellia tenuiflora | reverse complement strand
TGTATTTTTCAGTGAATAAGAGACATCATTATTTTATCATGAATGAGTAAATAGGAGTATTTATTCATGTCATGATGAGACTTTGGAAGTAGAGGATATTAAGTTAACAAGATAATTGAGTCTTTTCGATTTGATCAAAAGAGACAAAATATTTGAGTTATTGTTTAGTATGGAGACTTGTGACAAGTGTTATCACAAATTACAATATTTAGAGATTATTCAAAAGGTGTTTTGATAAACCTAAAGTATTGTAGTCACATTGTGTTTCACATTATGTGGTCATAAAGAAGGGTTTTAGTTTTAAGGTTTTATTTGTATCATTTAGATTTATTTTGATAACACTCTGTTTTAAATAAAGGATCTATTTAATGATTTGCATTTCGCATATGAGTTATGTGAAATAGTGGTTTCAATAATTATGAGATAATTTAAAGACCAAAGCAAATGGAATTTTGTAGAATGAGATTAGATTCCACAATGTGAGACTAAAAGGAACAAACCAATGTGTTTGGTTATGTTATGTATTTTAGTGGTTTTATCGTGAAATGGTTTCATGGATAAAAGAATTGTTGGAATAAATTTAGAAAGCTTAAACCTTGCATGTTTATGTATCAAGTGGCACATGTGTAAAGTGCTATGTTGGTTAAGGCTTGACACATAAAGGTTTTAATGATGGTGATCATTGAATTTTGGTTTAGCTTGTCTAAAGAGAAGTAGGTTTCAAGAATATGAATTTTGTCAAAAGTTGCAAAATAATATTCATGATTTACTTGTCGTGTTTGGGAAACAAGACATACCTGCAAAACTACAAAAGAAGTAATAGAAACTTTAAAATAGGAAAGTGGCTAAAAGTCATTCTATTTTAAGTTTGAATCATAAAGTAATCGTTACTTGATTTTGTGAAAAGAATGTTTCACATATTTATTTTGCAAAGAGTTTGCATGGAATAAATAAAACTTAGAGCTAGCAAGGTGCTAGCGTTTCGTATATGAGTTCTCGAATCTTAAGAGTTAAGAATTTTGGAGGAGTCTAAAGTGTCGAGAAAGTGCATAAGAAACTGAGTGAGATCTAATTAAGATATGTGGTGACATATATTAAGTTAGAGCAGAAATTAATTTCCATAATCAAAATATGTGGTGACATATGTTTGAGTGGGGACTAGTTAATCATGGTCAAATATAAAGATAACATATTTCTGAGTGGGAGCCACAGTGTTTTCACATTTTAATATGTGTATGGTGTATATTTGAGTGGGAGTTTACAACATAGTGTTTGAATGAAATGGAGATTTCATAAATGTTGTAAATGTTGTCATGGACCAATGCATAACTTATGAAGTTAGTTTGAACGTCAAATGTTCATGAATGTATCTATGAAGGATAGATAAGTTTGATAAACATTAAAGTCAGATGTTTAACCTAAATAGTTTGAAGGAGTTCAAAATAAAGCAAGAGAAGAACGGTTCGTCTCATTGTGACATATAGGTGAAACATTGAGTTGAGAACTCAGTACAAAATTGATGGTTGGAGGATATGTTGGAATTCACTATGAATTGTTCATAGGTCTCAACATATAAGAACCATGTGTTTGTATATGACGATATGTGACCCAAGTTCTTAGTTGTAAGAACATGATGAATGAGGAGTCATTTTTCATGAAATTGAGATAAATTTAGAAAATGGTAGACTTGGTTGAAGTCATAAAGCCAGACTAAATTGGAGATCTCTTAATATCGGAGTAGCACAGCGAAAGCATGATCGGAAATATCGAAGTGCAAAGTTACACTGTCGATTTGTTAAGTCTACAACATATAGGAGTATATGATTAATTCAAGGATTGAAATAAGATATAATATTTTGGTTTGAGAAAGTTGTTTCAAGATTGAGTGAGTTCCAGATGCATATGTTGTGGGAAAGTCCATTTGACTGAACATACATATAGGCATAAAAGGATATGAATATCTCACTCTATAACCAAACATATTATATACATTATATGATAATGAGTTTTATCATGGGATGATAGGAAGTTTATCATGTGATGATAAAGTAATGTCAAATTAGGTGACAGTTACAATTTTTGCAAAGGACATAGACAGCTGTAAAGTACAGAGCACGGACAGAACCTCTTCCACAAGCAAACATGATCAGCACTGAGACTTCATGAGTGAGACTCCATGGGTGTTGGATCGCGGAAATGTAAACTAGATTATTGACTCTAGTGCAAGTGGGAGACTGTTGGGAATATGCCCTAGAGGCAATAATAAAATGGTTTATTAAGCATATTCACGTTTATGATAATAGTTTATTATCCATGCTATAATTGTATTAAATGGAAACATAATACATGTGTGGAATATAAACACTCGGAGTCCCTAGTGAGCCTCTACAGGACTAGTTCGTTGATCAAGAGATAGTTAGAGTTTCCTAACTATGGACTTATAGTCACTTGATAACGGAGTCATATCATTAGGAGTAATGGTGTGATGGACATGACCCAAATAAAGAGTTGCATTTAATCGTGTCACAAAAGTTTTGTTGTCAACACTTTTAATATGCCAAATATAGTTTCCTTAGACCATGAGATTATATCACTCCCGTTCACCGGAGGAATACTTTGTGGACATCAAACGTCACTTCGTAACTGGTGATTATAAAGGTGGCTTTCAGGTATCTCCGATGGTGGGTTGTTGGGTGATATGAATCGAGAGTGGGATTTGTCCCTCCATGTGACGGAGAAGATATCTCCAGGCCTTCTCGGTAATATAGCATCAAAAGTCTGCAGACATGTGATTAGGTTGTAATCACCGGGATCCTATATTATGGACGAGTAAAGAGAACTTGCCGGTAACGAGATTAAACTAGACATGGGGATGTCAACGATTATATCTCGGGCAAGTAAAATATCGTGAGACAAAGGGAATCATATATGAGATTAATTGAATCTCCGGCATTGTGGTTCAATCGAGAAAAGGTTTTCGTTGAGTGTATAGGAATTAATATGGGCATCCCGGTCCCGCTATTAATTATTGATATGATCATGTCTATGCATTCTCGAACCCGTAGGGTCACACACTTAACGTTCCGATGAAATTAGGTTTTGCGATGAATTAAATGATGAAGTGAACGAATGGTGATTCGGAGTCTCGGATGGGATCCCGGACGTCACGAGGAGTTCCGGAGGAGTCCGGAGAATAAGATTCATATATGGAAAGTGGTTTCCGGAGGTTTCGGAAAAGTTCCGGAAATTATTTATAGGGTACCGGAAGGTTCCGGAATGTTCTAGAAGGTTCTAGAAGTGGGACCACATATTGTATGGGCCCACATGGACCAAAGGGGTGCTGCTGGCCACTTGGGCCAGCCGCACCACTCAATGGCCCATATGGGCTGCGGCATAGGAAAGGGGGGGAATCCCACTCCTAGTTGGACTAGGAGTTGGGCCCTCCACCCTTTAGGAAAGGGAGCCCAAGGAGGAGTCCTAGATGGACTCCAACTTGGGGGGCAAGGCAAGAGGGGGCCGGCCGGCCCCTACCCTAGCCCTAGCCGCCACCTATATAAAGGGGGGGAGGGAGGGGTGCGGCACACCCTGGAGGCAGCCGCCCCTTGCACCCTGGCCGCACCACCCCTCCACCTCCAAGCCCTAGCCGCGCCACCCCTTACCCCGAAGGGCTGCCGCCACCTCTCCTCCATCTAGAGCTTCCGCACCACCTCTCCCCGAAGGGCTGCTGCGCCACCTCCACCTCTCCCTCTCCTCTTGCTTGGCTTGGCGAAGCCCTGCTCGCGGAGATCGTCATCATCACCGGCACTACCGTCGTGCTGCTGAGATCATCAAGGCCACGTCTTCTCACTTGCGGGATCAAGGAGTCGACGTCTTCATCGAGCCGTACGTGTGGACGCCGCGGAGGTGCTGCCCGTTGCTGCACTTCACCGGATTGGATCTCGAGGATAATACATCTCCTCGCGACTAGACGAGTCTAGTTGCGGGGATCGACTAGCCAACCCCTGCACCGACAAAACGTGTTTGTTGATCTTCAAGGGTAAGAGATTGGATCTCACCTTCGCTATCTTCATCTCGTAGATCTAGATCCTTGTAGTTTATTCCGCTTGCCGCGTAGGAATTTTTTTTGTTTTCCATGCTGCGACCCCATCACCTGGCAGGACCTTCACGCAGGTCAAAGCTACCATCCCCGCCGGCACCACTATCCCGCCTCCTCGACAGCCTCGTCAATCCCGCGATGTAAGTCTTTCTCACTATCATCCTCTTTCCGATATTCCTTCCTGCATGGCTAAGTTGACGAGATTCATCATTTTTTAAATTGTAGCCTGATTTCGAGGACGCCTACGATGCCGCTCATGCTTGCTACGTCGAGGACATGGCTCTGTGGAACGAGAGGGATCAGGCCTACGCCGCGTACACGGAGGCATTCCAAGCGGTAAGTTTCAACCTTTACTTTTGCAAAAGATCACAAGTCCCAATTCCCCTAGTTTGAATCTTTATTTCTACAACCCTTGGCAGGCTACGATTAGGTTTATGCAAACTGGAGAGCGGGGGGACCCGATAGGAGCGGCGCCTCCTAGGCCCGGGCCGCCGCCAGTCTTTCCTTCGAGGGAGATGTTTGCTCGCACATATTACGCATCGAACCCGGTAAGTTCTTGCCAAACCAGTGGTTACCGCTTTCCTTTTGCCTCGCAAGTTGCTTACTCTTGCTCGAACATGTAGGGAACGGGATCTTCCCGGGCCGCTCATGTTTCTCCTAGTGCCTCGCCGGGCTCACCGGCTTATCGCGCTTCTCCTTCGCCTGATCCTTCGCCTGGTGGTGGTTCTCGTGGTGGCTCTACTTCGGCCACGCCGCACCAACGGTCGCCTGTATTCAACAGGGGAGATCTTGGGTTCACCCCGTCTCCACCAGAGTAGAACTGTTGTTATTTATGTTGGTGTGATGGTGTGTGATGCATATTGATGTTTGTATGCACTTGATGCTGTGATTTCTGTTGTTCGTACTGTTGTTATGACCCATATTATTACTGTTATTGTTCTGTGAATTACGGTGTAATTTTGCTTCTGGAATAAAAAAAACAGAGCCTACGCCGACGGCATTGCCGTCGGCACACAGCAAAAATAAAAATGGATAAGACTACGCCGACGGCATCACCGTCGGCACAGTCTGTAGCGATGCCAAATGGTTGACGCTGTGCCGACGGCTTTGCCGTCGGCGTAGCCCCCGCCCGGCCCAGGCCGGTTTCCAGGCCGGCCTCCAGGCCGGCCCAGGCCGGCCTCCCTGCCGACGCCGCCGGCCTCCCAGCCGGCCTAGGCCGGCCCCCAGGCCGGACTCCCACCAGCCGCTGCCGGCCCACCAGCCGGCCTAGGCCGGCCCCCAGGCCGGACCCCTATAAACCTGGATAAGACTACGCCGATGGCAAAGCCGTCGGCGTATCTCCGCATGCTGGCCTGGCCTGTTGTGGGCCCCACATGTACTACGCCGACGGCACGTACGCCGACGGGCATATCTGGCCGTCGGCCTAGGCTGTGCCGACGGCCAGCCTATACGCCGACGGCGATTTGGTCTACGCCTACGGGAGATTACGCCGACGGCCGTACGCCGACGGCAGCCGTCGGCACAGCCTACGCCGACGGCTATAGAGCCTATGCCGACGGCTTTTAGCCGTCGGCGTACTGCGTTCTTCCTGTAGTGACTTGTGGTTGTCAATCAACAAGTCCTTGTTTTGTAGGTATATTGCTCGTAGTATATCCACCCACAACCCTTTGACATGGTTGTAGAGTTTCTAGATCCATTTGGCCATAATGCAAACGTTCATGAGTTTGGTATCTGTGATTCCCATGCGCCCTAGCCCTTTGGGTTTACATGTTGTGGCCTAGCGGATCCTGTTGTACTTTGGTTTAGGACCCTTCGCCACCCAGAAAAACCGGGAGCGATGTTTGTCAAGTATCCTATGGACACCGTCTCCCAACAAGTACACACCCATCACGTGTAGGGGCATGTTGAAGAGGCAGGAGTTGTTCAGGGTCAGTCTGGCCGTGGAGGACATGAATTTGCCCATCCACGGGCCCGAAAGTTTAGCCACCCTTGAGGGATCGATAGGGAGCGATGTTTCGAGATCGCCAATGCAGCAAGAGTTGGGAGATCGAGGGGGCGAGAAGAGGGTATGGTTATGCCGCCACCGCTAGGACATAGATGCAACGAGAAGCCACGCCGACGACTGCCAATGATGAAGAAGGGACCGTGGGTGTGGTTGGCGAGTCAGTGGACGAAATAGAAGAAATTAGGCTATGTCGGACTAAAGCGAAGGCGACGAGGAGGGTCCATGTCTCTCCAAGAGAGGGGGTGAGTGGATGCTCCAACAAGAGCGGAATACGGTTGTGGCTACTGGCTAGAGCCGGCGGCCCACGTGCAAGCGTGGCTTGGTCTCACGCATTCTCGATGTCTATTATATATGATTAAATCTATCATGAAATATGTATTCATGATATATTCAATAGATATCATAGATGTTGATCTTGATTCCTTATAAAATCAGTCAAACTTAAATATGTTTGACATAAAAAGTAGGAGCATGGACTTCTAGAATCTTCTCCGGGTATATTTACACAAGAACATCAAGAGAATCTGCATTTATCTTGCATACCGGTTGCTGTTAAAATCAGTTAATTGTGCAAAAGTATTACCCTGCAGCTAGCAGCACACGTCTCGTGCACCAACAAATTCATGGATGATTAGGAGCTTCTCAACTCGTCCGAGTAGCTTCTCATCTTCTCCACCGCCTGGTACCCGTCCGGCCTGACGCCAGCTGGGTTATCCGGCCGCAGAGCGTGATACCTGGTCGCTTCCCGCCCGAGCGACGCGCCGACGTCGCTCTTCGACCTCACGAGCACCGCCGTGGCTGGCTCTGATGCCATGTCCCTGCCGCGCGCACGGGCGCGCGAGTCAAAGGTCGTCACGCTGCTCCCCGGCGTCCGCTCGCACGACGACAGCGGCGTGCTCTCGAACGAGCTGTCTCCGCCGAGCCCGTGGTGGCTGGAGGACAGCCACCGCATGGCCTTCTCGACATGCTCGTCGTTCGGAGCCTTGATGCTCTTGCGGTCGCTGCCGTGGCCCTTTTTACTGCTCGCGAGCAGCTTCTTCATGTTCCTCAGAAACTTAAGCTTGCCATTCCCTGCCCATTTCTTGGGCGTGCCTGCGGGAGGCGTAGCGGTCATCGACACGCCCGGGCTCCTCCCTGGTTCGTCATGACCTCCGCGCCGCTGGTGATCTTCGCCGTTGCCGTATAGCGACTCGTTGAGTGGTGAGAAGAGCGCGGGGTTGCCGTACAGGAGCATGAGCTCCTTGGCCTTCTGGCTGGAGCGGTAGCTCATGCTCTTGCTCAGGTCCATGGCCGACGACATGCCGGCGCCGGCGCCGTCCTGATCTTGTTGGGCGGACGAGGGGTGGTGGTCGTTGTTGCCACGGAGGTCGTGGCGGAGGCAGGCATTGACCCACTTGAGGTAGACGAGGTCCTCGACGTGCGCGCAGTGGTCGCTGTGCAGCTGCTCGATCTGCCTCGTCAGCCTCTCGTTCGTCTCCCTCAGGTACTTAGCCTCATCGACGATGTCCTCCTACATTCAGAGAAGTAACAAACAGAAGACCAAATTTAGCCTCAGGATTCTTGCTACTTCAAAAAGATTAATTGGCATTTTTAGTCACATAGACGAAGATTGCCGATACTAAAATTCCCTGGCATTTTTTAGTCTACTGCCAACAAACGTGAATTCTCCTCCTGCGTGACACTTGAAGAATGATATGATGTTATACAGAATTATTCGTTTGTCTTTCGTATGGTTGGGAAAGGTATTGAATAAAGACTGAGAAAAGATGTGCCCAAACGTGTGGCAACTTGCATAATTTTGGGTTTCAGCCCGTTAAATATACTTCATAAAAGAGAAATGGTAGTAAAATGTTGTTGTTTGGGACATCATATCCAACATGTGACCATGAGGACCATGACATAAACTAATTGATCACCTTATGTTTCATTGCACCATGCAGGAGTCAGATCAAACAACAAACCATAATTCAAAATGTTGTGAACACGACCTTAGCATCAGAATAACTAATCAGGAACGTGGAAGGCTTGCCAAAAACAAAATACAGGGCTTATGAAGGTCACTTTTTTTTGGAGAGAGAGAGAGAGAGACAGAGACAGAGACACAGACAGAGGAAGGCTAATTTGTTAGAGCAACCCAATTCAGATTTAGGCTTTGAGAGTGACATATAACACAAAATATACCTGGCAGCCGCCAGTTTATTCCAGACCAATAGAGATGACAAACGTCATATATCCAACAAAACTGCAAACTGGCAGAAAAAAGCTATGCTAGCATCTTTCCAATTAGACTAATTATACGGTTTTGCTAATTCTAAGTCGACTGAGAATTAACTAAATCTCAGTCGCCTCCTTAACCGTTAGATTTTGTGTCGTGATTCGTACTGATTTGTGAGTTGCACATGGTTTGCAATCGTGTGCAACTGACTGAGAATTAGTTAAATCTCAGTCGCCTCATTGACCGTTTGATTTGTGTCGTGATTTGTGCTGGTCTATGAGTTGCACATGATTTGCAACTGTGTGCAAGTGACTGAGATTTAGTTAAATCTAAGTCGACTGAGAATTAGACACTCCCCTAATTATATATTGAATACAGTCATCCAAATACCTAAATATTGTTCTCTAATGAAAAGGTTTGACACGTAAGACGACGAATAAATTATGTCTAAATATCTTTTTTAATGTAATGTTTAATGACACCCGCAAAAAACCTATAATGTTCAATGTATTTGACACTTCTATGATGGCCCAGAAATTATTTCTTGTATGTCGACGAACTTGCACATTTGGAGACCCAGAGTTGGATGCAGAGGTCTGCCAGGGTTGCACATAATTTGAAGAATGTGTGACTATCACTTTTTTTTTGTTGATACAAATTCAGCAGTTTTGAAGTCGTACATTTAGAAAAGAGTATTTCTCAGTCAACATGGAAATCGACACTCTCATATTTTATTAGAATTTATTATTCCAAAGATAATTTTGATTACTTGTCCAAAAGCAAAACTTTCAACAGTGGACAAATAATTATGAACAACATGATATTAATCGTTCTGAAGCGCAAACAAAATTGTAGAAATTGTTGCATTGAACTCAAGAATTTGGAAGGCAAATTACCTTATGAACCAGACTGACAGAGGAGGAAACCTGTTCTGCATCCTGCAACCTCTGAGCAAGCTCTCTGTTCTCCTCCTCCAGCCGGGCGTTCGCATTCCGCAGCGACGCTGCCTCCGCCGCCAGCGCCTTCTGCATCTCCTCGCCATTCTTTCCAAGCTCCGTCACCTTCTCCCGGAACGCCACCGCCTCGCGCTGGGCGTCCTCCCGCTCGACCTGCACCTGGTCCTTAAGCGACCGCAGTTTCTCCTCAGCACCGCCCAGCTGGGCCCGCACAGTCTCCAGCTCCGCCGCCTGCACCTTGAGCCTATCGTTCTCCTCACTTAGCGATAATACCTTGAGCTCCAGGAGCCGCGCCTCCATGGCGGCGACACCGACGCGGTTCTCGAGCTCCCGCACGGTGGCCTCCTGCTCCTTGAGGCCGTCGAGTTCCATCAGCCGGAGCTCCAGCTTCTGCTCCCGCTCCACGAGCGACAGCCACAGCTCCTTGAACCGGTCGATCTCATCCTGCCCTTTCTCCGGCTCATCGAGCTCCGATTCGCCGTCAGAGCTTGCTGATCCTCCTGCCACGTGGGGCGGCATAGTCTGAACTCTTGCCACAAGAACCGGCTCGTCGTCCCCGGCGCCGATCGACGCGCCGTGAATCACGTTTTCCGAATGTTCATCCTTCGAAGCGAAGGAAAAAAAAAAGAAATTAGACACAGCTCGATTCTTCCATGATCAAGAAATGGGAGTTCTAGGCTCAGGATCATAACATACATTGGATGACAGAATTCTGAGCCCATCCCCCGGCGCAGGCAGAGCACGAGGTCTAGCTGCTGCAGACAAATCGCATATAAAATAAGAGCTGAATCATGAGCGCAGCACACAACAACAACTACAAAAAAGACAAGCAGCTGCATACCAGAATTTGGCTTTTCGAGAGCAGAAGCAGCCAGACGTCGCCGGCGAGGACGGCGAGTCTGCTGATCGGACACGAAGAGGGCAGCAAAGTAAACAGCCGCGGCGGCGGCGACCATCACGGGTCCCTGCGGCCTCACCTGGCTGCTGTTCTTGCTCCATCCAAGGAGGCGGCTAATCAGCGCGGAAACAGGGACGCTGAGCAGAGTAGGATCAAAGCCTGCCCTCATGGGATCAAACCGGAGAGAGAATCCGAGGCCAGCTCCTCCTCCATTCCCGCCTCCTTCAAGCTCTTCCATCACGTCAAGCAACCTCCGTATATCTGGCATGCTCTGCTGCTCTCCAATTCGCCATGCCCAGGGGGCGCCGAAGCAGCGACCTTGAGGAGGCCCCATGGGGTATATATGTCAAACGAGAATAATGGTGGAGGAACTGGTGCGAGCAAATAAAAATTAAGATTTGATTCCTTGTTTTATGGACGGAAGATGGCTAAAGAGAATAAAGCATCAAAGTGGCCCACAGGAAGGGGCAAAAGCAGAGGCGAGTGTCTCTCGAGTCTTGATCTCTTCTACTACAGTACATGAGATGATGATGCACTTTTTTTCCTTGGGTGTACGCCACCTTGTGCCCGCGCCGAAGATAATAGAGGTTTAATTTGTGCTTGGAATTAGTTTGTTATCGAAAACCTGTTGTGATAGGATGGTTAGGAGGACGGTTGTATCCCATCCCACTAGAGTTCAAATCACAAGTGTGATACTGGTGTTTCTCATTTAAGCGGAATATTCTTGATTGCGATGTTTCCGTCAACAGCGAGACGTTTGTAACGACTTCGTCAATCTCAAAACCCGACCCACCAAATCAATATTTCGGAGGTGCTCATAGGGGTAGGGTGTGCGTGTGTATGCGTACATATGAATGAGTGTGTGCACGTGTATGCGAGCATCTGCGTTGATACTGTGTTTTACAAAAAAAAAATTAGTTTGCTGCGTGATTTGGAATCATCGAAGTCTCCATGAATTAGTCCCTTCTCAGTGGATTCCATGTATAATGCCCTCATCCAGAGTGACGTGCCGTTGGTTAAGTGTGAAAAACTGTGGAAGATGAAAATACCGCTGAAGATTAAAATTTTCTCGTGGTATGCTCGTCGAGGAGTTATTCTCACAAAGGATAACCTTGTTAGGCGTAATTGGTAAGGAAGTACGAAGTGTGTTTTTTGTCCTCATGATGAGACAATAAAACATCTTTTCTTCGAATGTAAGGTTGCGCGTTCTATATGGTCAATCATCCAAATATCTTCTAATTTGTATCCTCCAAGATCAGTTGCGAATATTTTCGGAAACTGGTTGCATGGAATTGATGACAAGTTTAGAACTATAATACGGGTGGGAGCGATGGCTGTTGTCTGGTCGCTCTGGCTTTGTAGAAATGACAAGGTTTTCAATGATAAAAATGTTTCTATCTTGCAGGTAATATACCGGTGCACAGGTTTTCTCCGTTCGTGGTCCATGTTACAACGCGTGGAGTTTCGAGACCTCTTTACGGAGGCTTCTGTGCGACTGGAGACCACGGCGAGGGACATTTTTACTCAACATGGGTGGCGTAGTGATCTTCGTATCGGACCACCTCCATAGGCGTAGTGCACCATCTCTGGTGTTGTAACTTGAAGCCTATGTTTTTATGTTTTTCGAGATTGTCGGCTGTGTGCATCTTTGTTATGCAGAGGCCGGGTGTAATGCTTAACTATTAAGTAATAAAGCCCTTTATCAAAAAAAAATGAATTAGTCGCTTCTGAAAAAAGAAAACGCATCGTGTGTTTTAGTCGTGTGGGAATAAGACGGATAGTGTGTGTAGGTGTTGAAGATAGGAGTGCGTCATGATGTTATCCATCGGTGGCAAAACCATGTTCTACATACCATGGATGCTAGCAGAACCGTGTTCATACTTTGACGGATAGCATGGGCGCCAATTTTTCTTACATATCACCGATACAATTTTTTTTGTAATACGTGTCTTATTTATAAAATAAAGATCAAGTTATAAGGCACGTACACACCGACCTTACAGAACTAAAAGATAAGATAAACCTATGAAAAAAATCAGCGTCTATCCACCTCTTTCGACACCACGAAGCAACTATCAAAGGGACGGAAGACAGATCACCTCTTCCCCGATCTCGACGCGGCTCCATCGCTGATCTGCAGCTTTACATACCTCCAAAGTAGTTTGTCAGAAGTAAAACTATTGCCGTTGAAACAATCAGATCGGGACAACATGTCCGCGGACACGTCATCGAACTCCCGAACTAACACCCCATGCACGACTATGACATCAAAGAAGGAAGCCAGAACTGTCAGCCTTCAACCACAATCCCAGCATAGGATACACCATCTTCGCAGACAACCGTCTGCGCGTACTCCTGGACGACACATCCTCACTGCTCCACCATGACGTCGAAGCCAACGCCGCAGCAACGAAGAAAGAGGAGAAGGAGAGACGCACCTGATGGGGTCGCCGCCACAGCCTCGCCGACACCATCCATGAACCCTAAGTCCGCCGATCTGAGGGATCGGCAAACACACGATACCATCAACTCTGAAACGCCGCCATGAAGGACACCATCGGTTTGGAATTGAATCTGGGGCAGATTTATTCGTTCGGGCGCCGCCCCACAACGCCAACGGCACACCACGACCTACAAAACCATACCTTAATTACGGAGCGGAGGAACCGGATCTCCCTCCATTCCGCCGTCGGAGCAACAGGCGGAGAGAGAGGGTATCAGCACGCATATCGGCGGAGATCGGGCGGAGAGCGAATCGCCTCCCTGATCGCCTGGCGGCTAGGTCAGGAGCGAAAACGTTTCCCACTAATACTCTTGTGTCTCCCCGCTATCATTGACGTAATCACCGAGCACTCATTACTTGTTCCAATCCAAAAGGTGAAAAGCCATGACGGATGTTTTCCGACGGCAGCCATATCATATGTTCCACAAATCACGGGAGCGTGCAACGCAAAATCAATGAAGAGAATAATCTGTCCACTTAAAATATTCTCTTCCAATCACAAGTTCACAGCGTTTCACCCCACTTAAAAAACTGACATGTTGCTTTCAAAAAACAAAAACAAAAACAAAAAAAGAAAACTGACATGTTTTCTCCCGTTTGTTTGTTCGACTTTTGACCAGATGATCTCTAAGCTGTATGGACCACGCTGGACTTGTGCCGTCCGTCCGATTCATCCGTCGAATACATTCGCTTTTGGCCCACGTGACCAACGTAATCTCCGTACAATTCCACTCATGATCCCTTGCTGTGATCCTGTGAGCATTCTTAGGTAATAACTACACAAACATTATCTGACAAATGTTTGTTAAATTCCAAAATCCCCTCACATTTGTTAAATTAAAACAAAAGAATGACGAAGTCATATGGGCTGGGTCGCCACATACCATGGCCGGCCAGGTATGACATGGATCGGGCGTGCAGGCCGCAGCGGACTAGCGGCAAGCCGCTATGGCTGTTGCGCGCATGTCTTTCATGGCCGTATCCCGCCCAGTTTTCTTTTCCAAGCCCCTCGAGCGGGCGCACGTCTTTCGTGGCCGTCGACGTTGCGAGCCATGCATATGGCCCACGGCCGTTGCTCTTGATCCTTTCAATGACTTCTTTTGCCCTTTTCTTTTGCAAGGACCCTGCCAATGATTTGTGTGCGCCGCCATGCACTGAAAGATACGAAAGCAGAAGCATGTACGCGCTCTTTGCGTAAAAAAAGAAGGAAGATGCTCGAATTAGAAAAGGCGTCTCAGCTGTCTTATCTTGATTGTCATAGCGTCCCAATGGCGGGGTGGGTGTGTGGATGATGAAGTTTTCGTTTGCAATCTCACGGTTCATGTTGTAAGAGCATCTCTACCCGGGCGTCTCTTTGTTAATGTGTTCGCTATCTTGAAATATTGTCCACTATGGCGTGTTTAGATGCAAACCCTCGGTAAGTGGCGTCTTTGTTAAAGTTTGGCTGAGTAGGTTTGTTATTCACCAACGCGCAAACCCTCGGTAAGTGGCCGAGCAGGAGTTGGGCGACAAGAGCCTGGAGGGAGCTTGCGCGCGGGTCTCGCGCCCTCTCTCCTCCGTCTCTAATTCTATCTATGTTGTTTCATGGGCTAATGCAGGTTTTCAATTGGACATGGATGCGGGTGGGTGCAGGCGAAAGCAGCAACAACTAGGGCCGGAGAAGCTGCTTATCTTCAGGTCGATCTACATCTACATACAAATCTTCTATACAGATCTCTGCTTCTTCCTATTATTATTAGAGTATTATTATTATTCCTGGTTGTTCTGCAAGCATGGCAAATTGGCAAGGCCTACCTTTTAGACACGCCTATCACTTATTGCTAGCATTTTTTTTCGTGTACTGAATGCCAAGGTGAGACATGAATGAAGAACTACCACGCGCATGCACACTGTCTGCGACATCTTCGGCAGCTGAACAATCCTTGGATGGAAATCGTAAGTTCTTACTTCTTAGTAGTTCAGTTCATCCTTAGTCCATTGTCCACAACTTCTTCTTTGACTGTGCATTTTCCATGGTCGATGTTCATTGCATGAGTCTGCATCCGAGAAGAGCCAGAGGTATAAGGCGGCCAAATTCATCTCTACTAATATAAAAAGAGAGAGAGGGGGTATGATCCAGACGATCTGAGCCGTTCAATCACAATCCAACGATCCAGGGCCTCCCAATGATGAGGTGCTCATCATATTCACTCCCACGCCCGAAAAAAAAATAAAAAAACGACTCTTTTTTGCAGAGCAGAGAGGCGCGTCCCCATCGATAAAAAAACAACTGACACCCCACGCTGCACGCCCCCGCCCTTCCAACAACCAACGCCTCCGCACGCACTTCCAGACGCCGTGCCCGCCGCACGCCCTGCCAGTCGCCCTGCCCGCCGCCGACGCAGTACGCAGCAGCCTCTCTCCATCGTGTGCCTCTTCCCTCTCGCGATTTCCCCCGATCCAGATTGAGCCCGTAGCCACCATGGCTCCCACCGCCAACCGCCCCGCCGCCTCGCCTCCTCCTGTCGACCGGGTGGAGCACCTCCAAGCGGGTAACTTTCCTCTACCGCTGCCTACGGCGGCGCTCGCTGCAAGGAGTGCCGGCGTGGCTGCCCCCCGTTCCCGGCCTACCGCGTCACTTCTGTGACCGCCGCCGCCTGACATCGCGCGGACACGAGTCGCCGCCGCCGCCGCCTCTCCTTTGATCCTCCGCGTGCTAGGGATTGCAGGTACGACGACCTCTTCCGTTCTTTAAACTCCGCTTCCCTGCTCGATCGATCTTGATTTCCCCCGCCGGGATACCTCCGAGCGCCGTGCCATTCCGACGCCGTCGCGTTCCTCCTTCTGAGAGAGGACGGTACCGTCACCGTCACCACCGGAGGGAGGAGGATGCCACCACCACACTGCCCACGGGAGGAAGACGCCGCCGCTGCACTGGCTGGGACAGGACGACGCCGCCACCGCACTTTTCGGGCCAGGACGCCTCCGCCTCCGCAATCCCTCGGGATATCGCCGCCTCCGCACCGAATTTGTGAGTACTTGTTTGACATTCAGTTCTTGTTTCCTTTTCTGATTATAGCTCTACATATGGAATTCCGGTTAGTGCACTTCATAGATAGATAGGATAGGATGTTAATTAGTTAAGGCCCTTAGAGGTAAATCATCTGAATCTGAATTGCACTACCTATCATAGTTAGTGATGGAGTCGATCCGTGTCCAGGTTTCCAATGGAAGGACAGAGAGGAGCTGATCTCAAAGCGGCACTGAGTTTCAGTAAGGCTGCAGTTTAAGGTGGTGGGGAACTGGAGAAGGACGGCGGCGATTCGGTGGTTATTGGTCTTGCGATGCTGGAAAGAAGAGGAGATGCGCCTGGGTGACTAAAACGATCCATGATTTTTTTTTGGAATACACCATCGATGAGTTCTTCCTAATCATTAAAGTATTGGTATATGCAGTTTGGGCTGTTAAGAATGGTTGACTTCAAACACTGATTTATACCCAGTTATTGTGTTGCAGGTTATTTGTGCTTGTTTAGACCTGAGCTATATAAACAAACAGATAGCAAATAATTCAGTTGATTGTCAGATCGAAAAAAGTAATTTACCAGTATATTCTTGATTTGATTTCTGTGTTGTTCAAATATTCGGGGTAATAGTAATATAGCATAGCAGTCATCAAACTACTGGAAAAATATTAGTTGAGCTAAATTGGGATTACGATAGGTTATTAGTCAAGTCATTCCGTGTTTGTAAATTGGGATAATATAGCATATCAGTCATCAAACTTTATATCTTCCGTGTTAAAACCAAGATTGATATTTGGAAGCTGCCTTTATTTTATGAATCATTTGGACGAGGTATGGATAGTGTGTGTTTTACCTTCATGCAGGTTCCCTAGATGACGAGGTATGAATAGGCGCAGATAAGTGTATATCAGCTACACTATAGCTAGAGGTAAATCATCTCTTGGTACTACGTCTTACCGAACTTAGGCAATATTGGCTTTTGAAGTGAGAGTGTGGGTCTTTAGATATTGGTAAACTACACATGGTCCATAGCTTCAGATTGTAGGAATGCATTGCAGTCTGCCTTATATTGACAAGGTACTTGATGTTGTACAATTTTAGATTACTCTGAGCATGCGATGGTTTCTCTGCTCAACTGTAAGAATTATGTGCTATATGTTTTCTTATCATGTAGGCTATGTGCAGAACCGTGCAGGATAATGCAAAGCCATTTATTGCATACATGTTGAGAAGTATAAGATTGATTCAGTTCAGTTCGAAGCACTTACTCTGGGTACCTTACCAGTTACCACCCACCTTCAAAGGTTAGCAACATTTTTTGGGCATATGCTTTGTAGTTTTGTATTCTTCTTATTTTTCCGATGAATTTTGAACGAAATGTTGTGCGGGCAGATGTACACTCTTTATAGGGTGATTGTCGTGTTCTGTATCTGAAGTGCAGTTGTATCACTTTATACATCCATGTGAAATGATATAACCACCTTCAATAGAGTAGTTACGTGTTTGGACTTTGGAACCATGCGAAATGATGCACGCCACTACACACATCATCGTTCACCTCGACATGTCGGCCTTCCCTGCGGCTGTGGAAGCCCGCCTGAGAGACGTCACGGGGACATGGTCTGGTGAGAATTAGAAAATTGCTTACAGCCATTTTGCACTTTTAATTGATTGTTACTGGCAATTATTTGCACGTAATAGTTTCAAAACTGATTGCTCTCGGCAAAGTGCATGTATTTCTAGAGAGGGTTGTTGACTTTTTTTGTAGCGCAATGCATAAATTAAGCTTTTGATGTTGCTGATCTCTTTCCCTTTGTGCTAGGATACTAGGAAGCATGGTTTTATTTTACCCCGCAGATCTGTATAATTATGTTTAGCTTATGTTCGCTTGGTTGGTTTATTGATTGAAATATCTAAATTAGACAATGTTTATCCCCTACATTGATCTGATTAAGTGGTGTCACTTAAATTGGTGATTTTTTTTGTGTTCATGTAGGTGTATCAGCTGGATGGACTTTCAAAGAATCTTGATAGAGGAGTGGCAATAACCTTGATCAAGAAATAACCCTTCTTATTCCTTTCGTTTTTAGACAACGAAAATACTAACAGAATCTATGCCCTTCTATTGTATTAGTACTGGCCTCAAACTGAAGAGAAGATGATTTGAATAGTTTAATTACAGCATGCTCACAGGCTGCAAAAGCTGGGAACAACAGGTGCTTGGATCATCAACAAGTGATTTTTAGGTCTTTCCCGTGTTGTAATTTTTCTTGTAGGTTTTCAAGTTGTATACTTTTTACTTATGCTATAGCTGATGATTGTATATCTGGCTGCATAGTACTTATTTATGGTTCTCTTCCATTTCTTTTTGTGTAATGGATTTAATTTTGCATGGGAAACGGATGTCAAATAATATATGTTTGATTTTGAGCACTGATGCATGTAAAATGCATACATGAACTTTGCACTATAATACTTGTATTCCATTCATATTTGCATCATATAAGGGGTATATTACTGTTATTTAATGATTTTTGGTAATTAATAATTATTTCCTCTTTTTATGGAATTAATCATGCGCAGGCAGAACACCCCTATTTCTTTCCTTATTTATTTCAGGGCCTTAACGACGTCATAATGAGCTGCAAATTTACGAGGATCATTATTTTGGAAGGAGGAAGACCTAGGAGCGAAGGAAGCAAGCAAACGGAGGCCGGAGGGGCGAAAGAGGGTGCCCCACGCGGCCAGGTACATGGGCCGCGTGGGCCCACCTCTTTTGGCCCTCGTGGCCCCGTTTGCGATGATCCTTCTTCCTGAAGCTTCCTCGTGACCTAAAAACGCCTATATAATGAGCCCCCCGACGTCTTTCGAGGAGAGAGCCGTCACACGAGAGAAACAAGAAATAGAGACCATGAGGCTGCAGATTGGAGGGGGGAAACTCCGGCGGAGCGCTGTCGGAGAGGTCTCCTTCTTCTCCATCGACATCTCCACCGTCTCCATGATGAAGAGGGAGTAGTCCACCTCTAGACTATGGGTTTGTGGCAGATATCTCTCTCTCTCTTGAGCTTCACTAAGTAGCACCGTATGAGCTGCTGAACATGATTACGGTCATCATTGTATTACCTTTGTGGTGGATCTTTTTATGAGTTAATATATGTTGAGATTGCAATGTTTATTTAAGTTATGAAAGTAGATGCATATTATGTACCCCGTTCTTGTATCCTTGTTTTGATCAAGCATGTTTATGAGAGCGTGTGAGGGGTAACGTGTGCATTAGTTGGAGTAACGGGGGTGGTGATGTGATAAGCTGACAACTTAATATCGCGATCCATTGGGTGTTTACCTTACTTTGTTGCCTCACTAGGGATAAACCAAAATACCATGTTGCAAGGTATGAGGAGTGACAAGCCTCTACCTATGACTAGATCCAGCATGTTCTTATTTTCACTTCATGTCATTAATCTTAAGGCTATACTCTGAGTTATCTTAATTACTGAGGTGTTATGATTTAGTTCGCATCTTGGTGGAGTATAAGTGAGACTAATAATCAAAAGGTCTTTATGTTAGGACGTGATGCCCATATAATTAGTAACATGTCATTAAATTGTTTGCAATCTCATATGTTAATCGTATGTCTACTTATTTGCCACACTATATTAAAGAGAGAGTGCATGTGTGAAACCATGAACCCCGGTCCATTTTTAATCATAAGAAACAACTTTCCAACCACTTTTAAGCATTTTCTACATTCAGCCATTTTAAAATCAGAAAATACAAAAACACTTTTATTCATTGCATATACATATAAAACCCCAAAAATATCATCCATCATCATTACTATCATCCTTGCATTACTACTTACCACCATTGCATATTTATTTACTGTTTTGCATTCATTATTATCTTAATATCATTCTCACACCTTGTGCTTGACAGCCACTTGGTGAGGTTGAGGGCACAAAGCAATCTACTTTGTTTGCAGGAAATCTAGAGAAGGACAAGGAGATAAAATCCTCACTACTGATTCCCCGATAGTTCGATATTAAACCCTCGTGTCACCCTCGTGGGAAAAAAACTTCCACTTCTACATACTCTGCACTTGAAGGCTCAAGCTATCCCATATATTATTTTCCTTTCAGGGTATCAAGAGTACTTGTTGGCGCAGTTGAGGGAGAAACACTCTCATCAATTCCGTCATCAAGCACCAAGAATCGATGAGATTAATGGAGTGTAATGAAGTTAAAAAAGTATCACCTTTACTACTGTAACCTAACCTGGCAATGACATGTACATACTGGAATGAAGCATGCATCATTAAGTTTTTGTGTAAAAAAATGGTGATTTGAAGTCTCCATTGACAAAGAAAGATGGAAGCTAGAAAATATATATGAAAATTTAGTCATAGTAAAACTCCCGCAAGACTGTAAATATTCTCATTGAACTTGAAATCTGAACATAATAGGGAGTCATGTATATGTTCTAATCTTTCGCACGTTGTGGAAGAAAAAATTAAGCAAGTGCTTCCATGCACCATTGGTCACTATCCAGCATAGGTCAAAATTTATATTTAGTGTTCAACGTGCATTGCACGTGCTCGATTACTAGTCCAAGGGAAGTGAACCAGTCCTGATTTCAACGTCATCTTGTCGTTGATTTATGTAATTGTTGTCATGGATTATATTTCTTTCGAATTAAAATCAAGTCTTCTGAAATCATTTTTAACTTGTTTAATAAATTGTGGTGAGTGGTGAAAACTGAACATGGTACTCAAGCGATCATAATTTCACCCTTGTTTACCCACAAGCAGTAGTTCTTGTGTAGTTGGTAACACTCGTGAATTATCTATCAGAGCATAATACAAACCCAAGCAATATTTTGTTGGAATGCTTCAGTAAAATGTATGACATGGGGAGAGGCTAATTGTTGTGGAGACATGGAGTTCAGATTTTCTCCGGCGAGGGATGGAGAAGATGCGAGACAAGGAAGAAAATCAAATGAAATAGTTGTGGTTGATGAAGAGATGGAGTCAATTGTCCTGAATTAGTATGTGCAACACCCGGCAAAGCTTGCTTTTATGAGTGTGTCTGCGAGATGAAGAGATCGAGTCAATTGTCCTGAATTAGTAAAACATTGGACTGGTCAATGGATTCATGCAACATTTTGTTGTTCCGTGGCAACGCGCGGGCGTTTAGCTAGTAAAAACTGATGGACAGGTGGATCTTCAAAGATTAGGGGATAAAAGTCGGAAGTCGATATTTTTTCCATTTCGGTTTGTAGCTAATTCCCCATATTATGAAAGGGAATGCATACAAGAGCATCATGGTGAAATCAAGTCTTTTTAAGCCTTGTTATCCACCATAAGTGTTTGCCATCATGCCTTTCCTTGTGAATCCAGGATAGTCCGGCCACTTGGATGGACTAGTCCAGGCAGTTGGAGTGGTCTAGGCCCATTCAGGCCTCGTTTCGGGTGAGTTGTTGGGTGCTCCGGTCTCGTGCCATGCTAGTGCCTGTACTGGTCCTATTACCCCTGAGTAATTAATCCCATGGCGTACTTCAGGCCGGACTAGTCTGGGTTGCCCGGATTTGGGGCATAACGGTTGGATTTTGCATCAACCTTATATATGCCCCTTCTTCTCTATTTAGAAGGGCAGAGTTGCCTACCTCTATCCACCATTAACACCCATCCTGAAAGCTTCTAGAACGCATGCATGGCCTCCAAACTACTTGATTCTTTGGTGATACAATTTATTAGTAGAAACAGTGATATAATGGTAGCAGTAGTAACGTAGTACTAGCAACGTAACCGTACCAATAGTAACAACGAGAGTAAAACTAATAGGCAGTAGGATTAAAAATACCGTAGGCTTAGGAACGGATGAATGGGCATTGCATGAATGAGATAAATCATGTAATAGTCATAACACAGGGTATAATGCAAATAAGTAACAAAACATCCAAGCATCAATCAATCATAGGCATGTATTCCGTATATAGTTGTACGTGCTTGCAGTAAGAATTTGCACGACATTTTTTGGCCAACCATCTCGTTTCAGCGGGCCAATCATGGAACTAATGGTAATTAAGGTACTTCTTTTACAAAGCACCAGAACAATGCATTAACACTCTATGAATACATGTAATCCTCAAATCACAATCCATTCCCTTTTGATATCCCAATCTGTCACTTTGGGGTCTCGGAGTTGATGGTATCTTGTGCTTGCTGATCCTTCAGATTGACGACTTTAGTATTCATGTATGGTGTCGACGAGGCGGCGGCGGCGATCCCATCAGGTGTGTCTCTCCTTCTGCTCTGTGCCCGTTGCTACGGCGACACGGCGTTGTCTCTGACGTCATGGTGGAGCAGGGAGGATGTGTCGTCCAGTAGTACATGCAGATGGTTGTCTGCGCAAATGACAGCTGGAAGATGGTGTATCCTGTGATGGGTTTGTGGTTGGAGGCTGACAGTTCTGGTTTCCTCCGTCGACGTCGTAGTCGCGAGGGGGTGTCAGTTCTCGAGTTCGATGGCGTGTCCTGGGACATGTTGCCCCGGTCAGATTCTTTCAACGGCAATGGTTTTGCTTCTGACAAACTATTTTGGATGTCCGTAAAGCTGCAGATCAGCGATGGAGCCGCGTCGAGTTCGGGTGAAAAGGTGATCTGTCTTCCGTTCTTTTGGTGGTCACTTCGGCGGTGTTGAAGGAGGTGGATCGTCGCTGGTTTTTTTGCATAGGTTTATCCTATCTTTACAGTTTTGTAAGATCGGTATGTACATTGCAACTTGATATTTATATAAATGAGACACGTATTACTCTGAAAAATAAATTACACGAGTTTCACTTGGTACAGCAAATAGTACACCGAGCACACGGGACGGTGGGGTGCATCCCCTCCAACTACTAAGCTCCCTAGAAATAGAGAGCTGTGGTTGCTCCTAGGTGTGAACGTGACTGGCCCTACCTGTAAATCCCCTCCAACTATTAATCCTATGGGAATCCCTCCAATCTCTAATCTCTCTGTAAATGGGACGCTCTCTTTCCTCCGCGCGTAGAAACGTCGCACGGGACCAGCTTCAGTGGAACAAGCTGCATTTTTTTATTTAGTGACTTCAGCTATGGTAGAGTGGTTTGGTTTCTTCCATCCATAACTTATAATAGTGATACCTAGACTGGAAAATAATGTACACGAAATATATGCGTCTTGATGAGTATGTTCCATTCCCGTGTTCAGTTTCGAGTTTCGTCGACTCTAACTTCTCGATTTTAATTGGTTTATTTTTTTTATGTATTTTATCAAATTCGTCGCACTTAGTTGACCGTTTGAAATATCCTTTGACGAGCAGGTTCATGTCGACGTTTTGCACAACTTTCATGTTGTAATTTTTCGTTTTAAAGCCAGTAAGACTAGATCTTTACATGTGTATGTATGTGTTTACACGTGCGTGTGTTCTTCAATGTCGTTGTCTTCTCCGCTCAACCACCGCCGCTTGCTGTTATGAACTCCATCGTAGTATGTTCTTTAACCTGGTCCACGGGCGTAGATATTATATTGTACATATATATGATGATCGTTAAACCTGTCAACATATTCATGGTATGTTTGTGTGTTTGTTGTCATCGCAAACTTCGCAGGCGCAGCTCCTTCCACGACCTCCTCCGTCGCAGCGCCATTGTCCTGCTTGCGGCTCCTTATGGGGATGTTAGGTAGACGAATTTATCCAAACATATAGGTATGAGGTAAATTTACCATGGTGATAGTCTTGGCTACTACAAAGAGAAGTATTTTTGCTATGGTTAAATTTCATAAATCCTAAATTTCAAGATAAATTTCACAAACTGCATTCGATTTTTGAACCATCAATTTATTGCTAATTTGTACGGACTGAAAACGGCGGCGTATAAAGTGGAGGCAATGCATTCGCGGTGACAGACTAATAGAGACAAGGACATACATTGTGTCGTGCGGTTTGGGTCAGAGCAGATAGTGCAACTAGGTGCCGACGCCGTTCGAAGGAGAGGGTGACTACCAGTTGGGCTGTATATGAGGTCGGATTGTCGGAGACTAAAAAAACGACGTAGACATCTAGACTACATGAACGTGCAATTCTTCTTCGTCGAAGATCGATAAGTATGAAATAAAAATTAAATTACGACGTTGTAAAAAACATGCGGGTGCGGCAAAGCGCGCCTTACCCTTATAGTCATGTACCATGTTCCGTTGATTTGTGAAGGTCCTCATTCTTTGAGCGGGCCGACGTTTCAGGACGTGTATGACGCGCCTGCCGCTAGCTCCGTGCGGACTACCTCTCCGTTACGTGGCACTCATCTCTTGTAAGACGTTTCTCTGGCTCACTGCTTACCACCCGCCCCTTGGAGCAAAAGTGCAATTCCCTCGACGCAAATATGCTCCAAGAGGTGGAGGGAGTGCCATTTGAACTGGTTTCGATTTTCCAAATCCATCGAGATCGAATTAGCGCAGACTTGAGCCCTGCCCGGCCCAGCAGCCCATTTGGCTAACCGCCTTGGCGTCCCTCACTGACAGGAGGAGCCGGCACGGCAGCAAGTCTCGGGAGGGAGGAGTCACGCCCTCGGCGCCTCCCCAAAAGCGAAACCATATCCGTGTTCCATATGGCCGGGCCTAATCGCCTCGTGCCACGTGCCACATCCCGGATACCCTCCCCAAAACCTCTCCCTCCACAACGCACTCCGTGTCCGTCAGTAGCCTCCTCCCCCCTCCTCCGCTCTTCCCCAGGCAGCCTCTCCGCCTGCTCCCCTTCCGGCCACCCCGAAATCCCACGACCACCGCCGCCCGCTGAGGGGGCAATGGAGTTCACTGGCGCGACTATCTCGGCGCCGTTCGGCTGCCGGGCGTTGCGCGGCGGCGGTGGGCAGCGGCCGCTGCGGTCGGCCGGCTGGGGCGTCGACGGCAGGAGAAGGCGCGTGGTTTCGGGCCCTTCCGGGACGACGGAGCGGTGGAGGAGCTGGAAGGTGAGATGCGTGGCGACGGAGAAGCACGACGAGAAGGCCGCGGCGGCGGGGCTGGGGGTCGGGGTGGACTTCGCCGACGAGGAGGACTACGTCAAGGGCGGCGGCGGCGAGCTGCTCTACGTGCAAATGCAGGCCACCAAGGCCATGGAAAGCCAGTCCAAGATAGCCTCCAAGGTACCGTACAATACCCCCCGTCTATCCTTTTCGGTATCTCGTTCTTTGTTTTCTTCCCTTAGATAATTGCTGATTTCTGCGCATGGTTCGATGATCTTCAATATACTATGAGAGATTCCATCCCTACTTAGCGTTGTACTACGGACTTCGGGATTTATCGCGGAGTACTAAAGTTAATCTGTTTCAAAGGAAAAGGATTCCATAAGCACAATAGTCCCAAAATTATCAAGGACACTCAAATTTGTCTTAAGTAAAATTGAATAATATGCCTGAGCAATCAATCTCACTATTACAGCGTACAGTGGAGTTGAAATGCACGTCATCACGGTGTTCCCGATTTTGACAAATCAAAGCACGAAGAGTCTTGGCTTGCCCATGCTGTGTCATAGCACTTCTTGTCTTCCTAGCAAGCCAAGAGTACAATACAATATGTCATTCGACGTCTGCGGTCGTGGCATCCATTCCATCCCAGTGTCCACGCCCTTGACTCATCGTGCCGGAAAACGCGGTACGGTGGCCCTCCTCGTACCGATTTCGCTGTACCGGATCGGATCGGAAACGAGTGCGTCGGTACGATTCGATGGCTGGTACAACGTCCCCGGAGACACAGGCCGATGGTGAGTAGCTTGTCCCCGCAGCGCCATGGAGACCATGACAGATGCCGCAAGAATCAAAACGAGGCAGAGAATTGCTTTCTACAGCAAGTTTGACTTTAATTTTACTGTGCTTATTAGAATTACTGCAAATCAAACATCAAAGTCTGCAAAATGTCTGTGCTTTTCAGTTCTCTATTTTGCGCATGCATTCCTATATGAGTTTTTCTATTTCTACGTTTTAAATCCTGCGAGTTAAAGAAACCTTAAGCTCATCGTGGCACCTTTAACTGATTCTTTTGTACCATAAATATATGCACTGTATAGTACTTCGTAAGAATGTTTCATTCCTTTTTCTATTGAAACCTTGTTCAGTTTATTTTTCTTCAATGATTGATTTTTTTTGTTTCGCAAATGTCTTCAAGGATTGATTAATCGGGGTTCTGGCAGATAGGATTGCATAAGCTAATTTGTGTGTTGTTGCGTTCTTCAACTAGTTGATTTTGTGTTTTGAATCTTTGTTTGCAGCTGTTGCCTATAGCTGATGAAACTTCAGTACTTGATTTGGTTATCATTGGTTGCGGTCCTGCTGGCCTATCTCTGGCTGCAGAATCAGCAAAGAAAGGACTCACTGTCGGTCTCATTGGCCCTGATCTTCCCTTCACAAACAACTACGGTGTATGGGAGGACGAATTCAAAGGTTGCACAGTATTTGCCGCATATTTGGATAACATCTTCACCATGATGAGATTAGTAAGATCATATAAGTTCCATTTTTTTCTTTTCAGATCTCGGTCTGGAGAGCTGTATTGAGCATGTCTGGAAGGATACTGTTGTGTACCTAGACCGTAACAAGCCGATAATGATTGGCCGAGCATATGGCCGGGTGCAACGAGACTTGCTGCACGAGGAGTTGCTGAGAAGGTAATTTCTCCCGTAACAACATTGGAATTCAGAAACATTCGGCAGCATGATACAACATGCTTCTTGATTGGTAACAATGATTCAGTAATTGACAGGTGCACTGAAGCTGGTGTTACATACCTCAACTCGAAGGTGGAACAGATAATAGAATCTCCAGACGGGCATCGAATAGTATATTGTGAACGGGACCAGAAGATACTTTGCAGACTTGCCATTGTTGCATCCGGAGCAGCATCTGGTAAGCTTCTAGAGTACGAGGTTGGAGGGCCACGTGTTTGTGTGCAGACTGCATACGGTGTAGAAGTCGAGGTACACACTAGCCCTGCGCAAAGTGCTCGTTCTGATCCGTGGTTTATTTCGTGATTTGCAGATGACACTTCATTGATGTCATTTAAGTTGAAATTTCCAGATGTTGTTTGTGTACTAGTTCAATTTTTCAAAATGATTTCAAAATTTCAGGTTGAACAATACCCATACGATCCCAGCTTAATGGTTTTCATGGACTACAGAGATTGTTTCAAAGAGGAATTCTCACATCCTGAGGAAGCAAATCCAACATTTCTCTATGCCATGGCCATGTCTTCCACACGAATTTTCTTTGAGGTCTATATGAAAATTTTAGCACTGTGTTTCTGTAACGGACATACTTTCATACTCTTAGGTTACTGACCAAAGTAACTTACCGCAGGAAACATGCTTAGCTTCAAAAGATGCAATGCCATTTGATCTCCTTAAGAAGAGGTTGATGTCTCGGCTGGATTCGATGGGAGTTCGTATCGTAAAAGTATATGAGGAGGTAACTAGTTATTGTCTGATATTCATATTTGTTTCTCTTGCATATGTGTACTTGAATTTCGGTTGAAATGCTGAACTTTGATTCCAGGAGTGGTCCTACATTCCTGTTGGTGGATCCTTACCTAACACAGACCAAAAAAATCTTGCATTTGGTGCTGCAGCGAGTATGGTCCATCCTGCAACTGGTACGTAAAATCCTCAATTTGAACTCGTCATTCCTTATAATTGACATGGATATTAACGATATTGTAGAAAATTCTTAGGATACTCGGTGGTCAGATCTTTGTCCGAAGCTCCAAGATATGCTTCTGTGATATCTGATATCTTACGAAATCCTGTCCATTCTGGACAATATTTGCCTGGAAGTTCTCAAGACCCCAGTCCATCAATGCTTGGTACAGATTTTCTTTCGTTGTATAATGACCTCAACAGACAGAATTAAGTCACTTCGAGATGAGCACATTTCTGTTCTGCAAAATAGGAGAAAGAAGCAAAACTGTCTGCTGCTAACCATTGTCCGATGTTTCAGCATGGAGAACGCTATGGCCTCAAGAACGGAAGCGTCAACGCTCATTCTTCCTCTTTGGATTGGCCTTGATAATACAGCTGGATAACGAAGGCATCCAAACATTCTTTGAAACATTTTTCCGGTTGCCCAAATGGTAATCTGTTTCTTTTATTGTTCGTTCTGAGGTAAAATTTATTTTTCCAGCAATTTCGCGTCACTTTTAATTTCTTGAAACAGGATGTGGCGAGGATTCCTTGGTTCGACGCTTTCGTCAGGGGATCTCATGCTCTTTGCACTCTACATGTTTGCAATTGCGCCTAATAATTTGCGAATGAACCTTGTCAAACACCTCCTCTCTGACCCGACAGGCTCCGCAATGATCAGGACCTACCTGACCTTGTAAAAGGATTTCGCTAGTCTGCAAGAATTCTAGAAAGTGTAGAGTTTTGTAGCTGTACATAACATAGTTAGAGGAGTTGGATGTCACTTGGCATGCTACAACAGCGTGCAGTACCGTCTGTTGGCTATGGCAGTCGAGTAGATCTCTGTAGTAGTGGAGTAAAGTGTGGATCTTGTATAGTTGAACTGGCCATTTATAGGTCTTCTCTCCTGTTTCCAATTTTACTCTTCCCTGGTTTTTTTCTCCATGCTTAATTTTAGCGCTCTCGGTCAAGGTTCTCCAGGAGGGAAAAGTGGGTGCGTACTGATTGCAAGAATAGCATGAGGCTAGGCTATTCTTGTTCCGTCGCTACGCATTTCGTGCATGCGGGAATGAGAGCAGGGCGGAAGGTGATGTTTGTAGGCAAGGAAGGGAGGGAGCAGGAGGAAGAGGAGAAGGGACGCTTTCCGTCGCTCCCTCAACCTCTCTGCATCTCTTCCGCTTGGTGGACCCGTTCTAGGTTTTAACATCAATTGCACCATCAGCTGGTCGGAGCATCGCCGGCCGAAAGAGACACGATGATGCAAGGAAGCCCCCTCAGTCCCGAGGAACACCGGCTGACCTCGCCGCCGAGCCTGCACCAGCCGGTGTCGACCATCGTGGTCGCCATCGACCGGGACCGCAACAGCCAACTGGCCATGAAATGGGTGGTCGACCACCTCCTCTCCGGCGCCTCCCACATCATTCTCCTCCACGTCGCCGCGCACCATCCTGCAGCCAACCGTACGTAACTTAATTTGGCCACTTGAGACATCATTCGCCCATAGAGTGCAAGAACTCAACTGATGATGCAGACTCGTTGTTGCGTAGATGGATTTGCCATGGCTGAGACGACGCCGGGCGCGCTGGAGGCTGAAATGCAGGAGATCTTTGTCCCCTTCAGAGGATTCTGCTCCAGGAATGGGGTAACTAAGACATGCAATGCAATCCACCCTGGAAGATCGGAGGGGGGGAAATTAACAGAGGCATATCGATGAACCTGCAGGTGCAAGAGTCCGAGGTGATACTGGAAGAGGCAGACGTTTCCAAGGCCATCATAGATTACATCACCGCGAACAAGATCCAGAGCATCGCGCTCGGCGCATCCAACAGGAACGCCTTCACCAAGAAATGGAAGAACCCCGACGTGCCGTCGAGCCTGATGAAGGGCGCGCCGGACTACTGCAACATCTACGTCGTCGCCAAGGGCAAGCCCGTCAACGTCAGGCTCGCCAAGTGCGGCGTGCCGGCCGACGACAGCGAATTCGTCCTCGGGACCTACTCCAGGAGGAGCTCCAGGGGGCAGCTGCCGCCGCCGATGCCGGAGTCGTTATCCTGCAGCAGGCGCTCCGTCGACAGGAACTTCGGGCCCGAGCTCACCACGCGGCCGCCGTTCCGTGAGCGCGGCTCGCTGCCGGCGTCTGTGACCAAGCCTTATCTTTTCTCGGGCAGGATCGACAGCAACGACGGGTCCTACCGCTCCACGCTGCGGACCAACTCCCACGATCCCTCCAACTCCAATGTTGATCCCGACTTCGGACAGGCGATGCATTTCTCCTCCATGGACTTTGGGGAGAACATCGACGCGCTCTCCCTCAGCCCCCGGGACTCCGGCTCACCTCTATCCACCGTGAGTTCCTCTTCCTCCTCCTGATGAATAGACATTGATCTTGAATCCTTCCCGTTTGCCGTCTCCAAATGCTTACGCACGGCACGTACGTGGTGCAGGCCCAGCGCGAGGTGGAGGCGGAGATGAGGCGGCTGAAGCTGGAGCTGAAGCAAACGATGGACATGTACAACGCAGCGTGCAAGGAGGCCATCAACGCGAAGCAGAGGGCCAAGGAGATGCACTTGCTCAAGATGGAGGAAGCGCGGCTGCTGGAGGAGTCCCGGCAGGCGGAGGAGGCCGCATTGGCGCTGGCCGAGATGGAGAAGGTCAAGTGCCGTGCCGCCATGGAGGCTGCCGAGGCGGCGCAGCGTCTGGCCGACCTGGAGGCGCAGCGCCGCCGCAACGCCGAGGTGCGCGCGCGCAGAGAGGCCGACGAGAAGGTGCGCGCCCTGGATGCCATCGCCAGCCACGACTTCCGCTACCGCAAGTACAGTATCGATGAAATCGAGCTCGCCACCGAGAGCTTCTCCGAAAGACTCAAGATCGGCGAGGGCGGCTACGGCCCCGTGTACAGCGCCAGCCTCGACCACACGCCGGTGGCCATAAAGGTGCTCCGCCCGGACGCCCAGCAAGGGAGGAAGCAGTTCCACCAGGAGGTGGAGGTGCTCAGCTGCATCCGCCACCCCAACATGGTGCTACTCCTCGGCGCCTGCCCGGAGTATGGGTGCCTGGTCTACGAGTACATGGAGAACGGCAGCCTTGAGGACCGCCTGTTCCGGCGCGGCGGCACGCCGTCGCTCCCTTGGAGCCAGAGGTTCAGGATCTCGGCCGAGATCGCCACGGCGCTGCTGTTCCTTCACCAGACCAGGCCGGAGCCGCTAGTGCACCGGGACCTAAAGCCGGCCAACATCCTGCTGGACGGCAACTACGTGAGCAAGATCAGCGACGTCGGGCTGGCGCGCCTCGTGCCGCCGGCAGTGGCGGACAGCGTGACGCAGTACCGGCTAACGGCGACGGCGGGCACCTTCTGCTACATCGATCCGGAGTACCAGCAGACAGGCAAGCTTGGCGTCAAGTCGGACATCTACTCTCTCGGCGTGCTGCTGCTGCAGGTGGTCACCGCGCGACCGCCCATGGGGCTCACGCACCACGTCGAGAAGGCCATCGAGTCTGACACCTTCGCCCAGATGCTCGACATCACCGTCAAGGACTGGCCCGTCGAGGATGCGCTCGGTTTCGCCAAGCTCGCACTCAAGTGCACGGAGATGCGGAGGAGGGACCGGCCGGACCTCGCTACCGTCATCCTGCCGGAGCTCAACCGGCTGAGAAACCTCGGCATCGCATACAACCAGGCGCGCGCGAGCGCCGCTGGCGGCGACAGCAGCTCGCGCGGGCAGGAGAAGACCAATGTCAGCTCACCGACAGTTGACGGGTCGTGGAGAACGGCGGAGAGTTAGCATTGGCGCACACAGGGTTTATTTTCCGTGTCAGATAGAGTGACCTTAATTACGAGAGGAGAGGGACAATGTAAAATTGTCCACGTTCTTTTTGGGTTAAAGATACTTAATTACCTTGGTGTGTTTGTAGTTCCTCGCACGCTTAACATTGACATGTTTGCTCTAGCGGCTCACAAATTCGGTTCATAAATTTTGCACATCAGATTGTTACTGTCTAATCGATAATATACGAGACAAACAATCATAGCAACAACATCAAGATTTGTTAACGTGGTTTAGCAATCAATGGCTATATACGCTGGACATGCTTAATGACGCTTCTCCCCGTGTAATAATTATCAACAAGCCGGCCAAGAAAACAGACCCATGACGATCATGTCACGACACCACCGTCGTCCTACCGATTTGCATCCTACTCTATTTTGCACTCATTGTGTCTTTATATATTAGCCTCAGGATACAATTGTTTGATACA
>QRDG01000429.1:831027-963233 GCA_012064385.1 Puccinellia tenuiflora | reverse complement strand
TAGACGTACATATCCGATTAATTTTTCCGTTCTGAATCCGCTCCGTTTCCGTCCCCGAATCCGTGATATGATATATCCGACCCCGAATCTGCAACCAGTCATTATCCACGCTGCTCCGAATCCAATTAAAAAATATAATATATGATATGGTAACGACAAAATCTGATCCGATCCAATCCGTTTATATCCCTGTCCGCACGACCGGCTTTTGAACCATTTCTTTATTTCTCGTCCATCTGCACACGCATACGAAGGCACATGCATGCGCGCCCGGCCGGCCGGCCGGCCACTACGCTAGCTAGCTCATAGCTCATACTTTGATTTGTTTATCTCTGTACGAGGTGAGAGATAGGTGTACATCGATTGGATTTGGATGCATCATTATTAGGTTTCGTTTTATGATTTTTCTGCTTGCTTGCTGTTCATTCGGATCTGAAAAGTTATACTTATAACTTCACTTACAATTGAAAAGTTTCAGTTCTCACTATATTTATAATTGAAAAAAACCAGTTACAACTGAAATTTAGGATATCTCAGTTGCAACACGAAAAAAAAACATCTCAGTTTCAACCCCACTTGCAACTGAAATATAACTGGAGAAAAATCACAGTTGCAACCGCACTTGCAACTGGAGAAAAAAAATCTCATTTGCAACCCGACTTGCAACTAGAAAAATATCTCAGTTGCAACCGGAGTTGCAACTAGAAAAAAAATCTCAGTTGCAACCCGACTTGCAACTGGAGAAAAAATCTCAGTTGCAACCCGACTTGCAACTAGAAAAATATCTCAGTTGCAACCGCACTTGCAATTGGGGAAAAAATCTCAGTTGCAACCCGACTTGCAACTAGAAAAATATCTCAGTTGCAACCCGATTGCAACTAGAAAAATATATCAGTTGCAACCGCACTTGCAACTGGAGAAAAAATTTCAGTTGCAACCCGACTTGCAACTAGAAAAATATCTCAGTTGCAACCGCACTTGCAACTGGAAAAAAATCTCAGTTGCAACCTGAAAGTGCATGGTTGCCCCCATGTGTGGTTTTGCTAATTAATGACAATCTCTATGCACTAATGTTTGTATTGAGCTGCTTGTAGTTGTGTCCATATGCAGTGCTTGATCTCCATTTGTTGGAATCAAGGTTAAGGGAAGAAGATTATATGTTGATCAAGGCTAAGTGCGGGTTGATCAACACTCAAGTCCAAGTGAAGATATGCCGAAGAGTGCCTCTCCCATATTGTTGTATGGGGGAGCTATTAGCGAATCTTCAACAAGCGAAGCGCAATCAAGAAAGGTGGTTCGTCTTGAGGAGATGAAGATCGTCATCATCGACCTCAAGTGGATTATGCGCAAGGCAAAGGTATGATCTTGATAGGGTTTATATTTTACCGGTCTTATGATGATAGTGAGAGACCGGATTATAGGATAGTTAACCGTACTATCAAGAGGGGCTCTCGACCGAGTATCTTGATCGTATCATTCGTGGATAGATCAAACCTTTGCATCCTTGCAAGCATCTTTATTGGTTCTTATTTAGCTCTTATCATGGTGTGGTCATGGTGCTTGTCGTGCTTGTCATGACAAGGCCAAGTTCACCAAAAACGGTTTTCATATGCGTCTTCTATTGCATTTTCGGTATTGGAGATTTTGTCGATTCGTCCATGTGGAAGGTTTCACTCTTCTATTTATTAGAAAAATATCCCTTGTTTGTTTTCATATTTTCAATTTTTGTAGGGTAAGCTCTTGTCGTCGTCTTTCCAACAAAATTGGATTCACTCGATTCGGACTTCATTTGCAAAAGTTATGGTAGTTCAGGTTTTTCTGTTTGGATCTGGTCCGGAGATGGTCCGGAGTCTCCGGTCCCACCGGAGTCTCCGGCCCAAAGGACCCGGAGTCTCCGGTCCATTGCTTTTCGCTGCCAAGTGACCTTCTTGTGGTGCGGTACTGGATTGGGGTCCGGAGGTACACCGGAGATGGTCCGGAGTCTCCGGTCCGCCGGAGTCTCCGGTCCACAGGACCCGGAATCTCCGGCCCCAAGTTTTTTCTTTGATCTTTGCCTCTTTGTGGTGCGGTACTGGATAGGGGTCCGGAGCATCACCGGAGATAGTCCGGAGTCTCCGTCCTGGCCGGAGTCTCCGACCCCTCTAGACTGGAATCTCCGGTCTGCCCCGATGAACCAATGAGCCTGGAGCTTGGTCGGAATCTCCGGTGCACTTACACCGGAGTCTCCGGTCTGAGCAGGCTGCAATGGCTAGTTTTTTAGGGGACCTATAAAAGGCCCCCTTCTTCCCCAAATCAACTAGGGTTTTCTGCAACACGTTTTTCTCTCTCTCCCACCATTGTTAACCTTGGAAAATCTTGCCCTCTCCCACTCCCTCCAATGATTCTTGCCCATCTTTAGGGAAACAAGAGAGGAGATCTAGATCTACATTTCCACCAAACAATCTCTCCTCTAAGTGAGGGGAACCCTTTGGATCTAGATCTTGGGATTCATTTGTTGAGTTCTTCATAGTTCTTCCTCTCTTCTCCCCCCACAAGCATTAGTTGCTTTTGGTGGGATTTGAGAGTGAAGGATTTTAGAACTTGTGCTCTTGCTCTTGCATTAGTTGCATCGGTTTGCTCTCTCCACGAAGATTCGTGGAAGTTGAAGGTTGAGAAGCTTGTTACTCTTGGGTGCATTGTGTTCCCAAGAGCTTGTGCCTCTTGGGTGCATTGTGTACCCTAGACGGTTGGTGGTGCCGCGAAGACTTTGAGTTGTGAAGCTTCGGGCAAGATTTGGGAGCCCCCGATTGAGTTGTGGGTGTGTGCCCCAAGATCGTTGTAAAGGCTCCGGATTCCGCCTTGAAGGATTCCGATAGTGGAAGGTGAACCTAACCCTTGGGGTGAGGTTCATCGGAGAATAGGGTGAGGCCTTTGTGGCGTCTTGAGTAGGACTTTTGTGGCGAGCTCACACCCCTCCAACGAGACGTACTCCCTTAACAAGGAGGAACTCGGGAATACATCCTCGTCTCCGCGTGCCTCGGTTATTTCTATACCTGAGCTCTTTACTTATGCAATTTACATTGTGATAGCCTTCGTGCTTGAAGTTTTATATCTTGCTATCACCTTGTTGTTTATCTTGCTTAGCATTAGTTGTTGGTGCACATAGGTGAGCCTAGTTTATTTAGGTTGTTGGCTTGTTAATTTAAACATCTAGTTTTATTCCGCAATTATCAAGCCTTAAACCGGAAAAGTTTTAATCGCCTATTCACCCCCCCTCTAGGCGACATCGTTTGTTCTTTCAATTGGTATCAGAGCCACGACTCTCTTTTTGGGATTTACCGCCTACAGAGTAAAGATGTCGTTTAGAGAATTAGTGAATGATCCCACTTTTATATTCGATGGCACACATTTTAATGTTTGGAAAACTCATATGCTTAGTCACTTACAGGTCTTGGACCCCAATATTGAGCGTATCTTAGATATAGGTTTTTCTCCTCCAAAGGACTACGAAAGTATGACTTTAGAGGATGAGAAAAACTTATATCTAGATGCTCTAGATTCTAATGAGTTTAGCAAATTTTTGAGTGTTGTAGTTTTTGAGTCAATCATGCCTCTCCGGAACGCTCATGAATTGTGGACAAAGCTTCAAGATAAATATGGCAAGTCCATGACTATTGAGGATGATTGTTCTCCCTCCACCTCTGGGTGTGATGAGTTCTCAACTCCGTCTACTTCACCAATATGTGGTAAGCCACAAACTAATGTGATGGTGAGTAGTGATGGGTTTTGCAATTTGGATAGTGAGCTCATTGTTGATGATCCTTCGTCTCTATCTCATTGCAATGCCTCATCTTTGGACTTAAACACATATGGCACTATAAATGATTTTCATGCTAGTGTTGATAGTTCTTGCATATCATCCAAAAATTGCTTGATAAATCTCTTGATGATATGCTTGCTTTATCTTGTTGCCATCATAAAAATGCTTGTGTTCCCTCTAACTCTTGTATGAATAATAATGTAGAGGAAACCCAATTAGCTACAGAACAAGATGTGAATTTGAGTAGTTCAATAATTAATTGTTCTTCTTCATCAACCATCTTTTGCCTTATGGCTAAATCTTCTAGAAGTAATGATAATGATAATAATGATGAAGAAGATGATGAGGATGATGATGATGAATCCTTTCATAAGAAAGGTCTAATGGTTCTTAATGCCCTTCCTAAAAATAAAAATGCTCATGCTATCCTCTTTGAAATTATGGAAACCCTAATTGAGCGTGGGCTTACTATTAAGGCTTTGGAAGCAAGCCTTGTAGAAAAAGGAAGGATTGAAAGAGAGGATGCGGATGAAAAAGCATCTTTAGAGGTGACTCTTGAGGAAGAGCAAGAGACTCGGGCTTCTCTTGAGGAGAAACTCGAATCTTTTGAGGAGCTTAATAATGAAATTATTGCTAACCTCACTAAGGAACGTGTGACCATGCTCATGCGAAATATAAAGTCACTAAAAAGGAATATGCTAAGTTGAATGATGAGCTTGCCAAGTTGTCTTCTTCCATTCCTAATGTTAATGATGCTTGTGCCACTAACTCCACTTCTTGTGAAGCATCTATTTGAAGGAGAATGTTGAGTTAAGGGCTCAACTTGAGTTGCTAACTAACAAGTATGGGAAATTGGAAGAAGGTCATGAAAAGCTATCTAGCTCTAATGATGATCTTCTAGCATCCTATGCTATTCTAAAGTTAGCTCATGAGGCTATCACTACCAAGGTAACATCTTGTGAGCCTTATGTGGATAATAGCACAACTTTAACTAAAAATGCTATATTGCCATGTGCTAGTCCTAGTAGTTCATCCACTCACAATGTTGGTACCTCTTGTGATGAATTACTTGCTTTGCCTTGTTGCTCTAACAATGATGCATCTACCTCCTCTAGTACTTGTGTTGTCACTAACCATGTAGAGGAAATAAATGAGGCCAAGGCCCAAGCCACTTCTATGAAGAAAGGGTTGAAAAAGCATCATGAAGGGAAGAGTGCACTTGATAATATGTTGAGTGTGCAACAATCCTCCAATGACAAGAGTGGACTTGGATTCAACTATAACAACAAGAACACGTCCAAGATTGATAAGAAGAAGGGCCAAGTACAAGTCAAGAATCTGGCCAAGATTACTTGCTTCAAGTGCAAGATTGAAGGGCACCATGTTAGGGATTGCCCAATGAAGAAGAAGCCTCTTAGTGAGAAGCAACTAGGGAAGCGGCCTCTTGTTCAATCTCATACTCCACCACGAGTTGAACAAAGGCCACCTCCTAAGAAGACTCAAGTCAATGCTACTCAAGTTGAGGAGCCTATTAAGAAGAAAGAGAAGAGTCGATGTTGCTACCTTTATCGTGGCAAGGGCCACTTTGCTTCTTCATGCACCACCGGTAACCTATCCAACCCCATCTTAATTGATGATGTTTATTCACTTAGAAAGGACAGAGTTGGCAATGTATTTGCCAAAAATGTGGGAACTCAAAGTGGTGTCAAGAAAAGAACCATTTGGGTTGCCAAGCCTATTGTGACTAACCTCTTAGGACCCAACTTGGTTGGAGACCAACAAGCTCAAACTTGATCAATAGGTGTTTGTGGAGGACATTAGAGACATGTCTATCTTTGAAGAATTAAGGGATCTTCATGATTATTATTTTATCAAGCCAAGTCAATTGGATTATATTGCCATATCTCATATCCTATGTTCCTCCTTGCGGTAACTTGTATTTACATTATATATACATTCAAAGTTGCTTGCTCCCTTGCATGTGTTAGTCTTGTTCCTAGCATGTGTTTGTATGTGATATGCTACTTTATTACTTATCTTGTTATTCAAGGTTGTGTATCATGTATGTGTAACTTATGTGTTGAGCCTTATTGGATCTTGTGTGGATTTCATTTGGCTCTTTTGAGATTTTAATGGACTATCCCATTTTGGGGGAGTGATATGCTTTGTGCACTTCACAAACCTAAAAATTTGTTTACATGAGGCACACCACCTAGTATTGATATTTCAATATTATCTAGTTACTATGTGGTATGTCATATTCATGAGAAATTCAAATTCTACAATGTCCATTAATTTCTCTAGTTGGTTTTATTTGCCTCTTGCTTAGATAAAATAAATTATCACATTATGGGGGAGTAATAAGCTATGTGCATATTACAATCCCACAAAATGTGAACATTTGAGGTTTGCCACTTAGATTTGATATTGTAATTTATCTTTTTCCTATGTGGCATGTTTGCTCGAACAAGTTCCAATTTTCATTTTGGTTATCCTTTGGCTCTTGTTTGTGTGAGTTTGCTTGGTATGGTTTTTCTCTAATATGCATTTCCATATATTATTTGAGAAACCATTTGTTCCATATTATTCTAACCTTGGCCTTGCCGGTTGGTTTGAATAGTTGAAACTACCAACAAACTTTATTAAAATATGGTGTTTTATTTCTTATCCCTTGCCATATGTTTTATCGTGTGAGGATGAACTTTTATATCTCAACTCACCGGGAAATATTTCCTTATACTCATTTTCCTTGGAAAATTGATATTCACATTTGTGGTAAAATATTTTTGTTCATCCTCATATTGGCTCTTGCGTTGAATTGCCTTATTTTATTGCCAAGTGTTTTTTTTACTCCCATTGCCTTCCTTGCCTCTTGCATGAATCCTAATTTTCAATTGGTAGTGTTTAGTGTTGTAAATAAAATATGGAGAGTAATGATCCCGTGTGTGTGCATTTTGTATTCAAATACAAATATCAAACATAATGCATGAATCTTGGGGGAGCATTCCTTTTTATTTGGAACACTATCCTATCTATCAATATTTGATCTTTTCAATTGGCATTTCATTTTTTTTATCTTATGCTTTGGTACCATCAATTGGCATCACTTGGAATTTGATATCTTCTCCATAGATATTTGTTTCAATTGATACTTATTGTGGAAGTCTTGATACCTTATTCTTTATTTTACTTTATTTGATTTCGGTCAATTATTATCCTCTTCTTGGTATCTTTTCTCCTAGTTGGTATCTTAGTTTCAATTGGTGTCTTATCAATCATGTGTTGTTTTGATTCGTTTCCTATTGATATCACACTTCATGTGTTGATGTGTTTTGGAATCAATCATATGTTGACTTGATTTTTCCTCAATCATGTGTTGATTTGGATTTTGATATAATTTGGAAAACCTTTTGTGTCACACTTTGGTGTGCCCTCTTCTTGGTTTACTTGGTGTTTTTGTCCAAATTGTATCTCATTTGGTTCTTGAAAGTCTTTGCATGCACGGTTACTAATTTATTTTATTATAGCATGCTTGTCTTTCTTGATCCAATATATAGGGTATACTCCACCGAATCCTAAATCGGCTAAGATGTGCATGAAATTCAATTTCATATCTATATGCACATATTTATGTAGAGTATGTCCTATGTATTGTAGTTCATCTAACTACTATGGGACCCAACGAGTTTGGGAACCATGTTGTACTTGAATTTTGTTTTAGGTACAATGGAGATGCATTGGATGCTTGCCTCATTCATAAGGAAGGTGTTCTCACCATGTGATTATTGGAGTCAAGCTTTGATGATAAACAAACTCTCATCTTCTTCATCGTCAACATATCTCGGTAACAAGTATCGACCTCATGCATACTTTTCTAGTCTCAACCTTGTGTAGCTTGCTTCTTGGCATGAAAGCTTTTATGTGCAATTGATGTGGTTTTGACTTATTTCCTTCACTTGGTATATCTTTGTGATATTTGTGATGAAAGTGCAAAAACTTTTTCTTCAATTGGTATTATTTCTTTGTGATACTTGTTGCCTATCTCAAAGCATCTTCACTATCTCTTGTTCCCTTAGTGATATGTGTGATGTCTTTGATATTTTTGAAGTTCATTTATATACAATGAGATAAATTGGAGCTATGTGCTATGCTTTTAAGCAACAATCTCGTTTGTATATTTATGACTTCCTTTTGGATACCTTGTTCTCTTTTTCTCTAACCATTTTGTATGTACATGTTTCTTTGTGGATGTAAATCATCAATGATTTGTCTACTTAGAAACCTATACATATGAGAGAGGTCCTTTTAGTTGGTATCCTATTTCTTTTGAGCCACCTTGTTTTTCATCTATGATTCTTTGGTGGCTCCAAATTTGTCTCGTGAGTGCTTGTCTCATTTTTATTTGCATCTTTGCGCACTCACATTTTCTTGAAGATCTTTGTCTTCATGCTTATCACGGTAAGCATGTTGACTTCCTTTGGCTAAATGTTCTCACTAGCTCTTGGCTTTTTCAATTGGTTTTAGTTTCCAATTGGTATCCTTTAGCTTGTGAACATATTCTTTTGAAAAATCTTCTTTGTATCTTGGTTGGGCCTATCTTATGATGAGTCTTTTATAATTGGTATCTTCTTATGGCTCAACCATATCTTTGGTGCAAGTGCTATGATTTGCTTTTGCTTTATGCACACTTGCACTTGTTGAGTGTTCTAGATGATTTTGGGGAAGCGAGGATTCCATATTTGTGCACTCCTCAATAGTGCATGAACATTGGGGAGCTTCTCCATTTTTATTTAGAACTCTCGCTTTGGATCTTTTGATTGCCTATCTCCTTTGTGGAGATGTTTAGAATGATTTCATCTTTTGCAATCTTTGGATCCTCAATATAGTTTGATTTCCTCTAACTATTCATCATTGGATACGTGCATTTTATTTCACTCATATCTTGAGAAATGCATGCCTTTTTGAGGAACTCATATTATATTGGCTCTCTAAATTTTTCTTCCCATTTCGGCAATCGATGCCAATGGGGGAGAAGTTTAGAGGGTTTAAGGGAATTTGGTTTTATGCTTTTGTTGCATTTGCCTTAATGCACTTGCATCCTTGCTTGTTTGTCTTGCAAGGATGCTTTATTCTTTATATAAACCCTCTTACAAAGGGATTGTCATCAATTACCAAAATGTGGGAGATTGAAAGTGCATGGTTGCCCCCATGTGTGGTTTTGGTAATTAATGATAATCTCTATGGACTAATGTCTGTATTAAGCTACTTGTAGATGTGTCCATATGCAGTGCTTGATCTCCATTTGTTGGAATCAAGGTTAAGGGAAGAAGATTAAATGTTGATCAAGGCTAAGTGCGGGTTGATCAACACTCAAGTCCAAGTGAAGATATGCCGAAGAGTGCCTCTCCCATATTGGTGTATGGGGGAGCTATTAGCGAATCTTCACCAAGCGAAGCGCAATCAAGAAAGGTGGTTCGTCTTGAGGAGATGAAGATTGTCATCATCGACCTCAAGTGGATTATGCTCAAGGCAAAAGTATGATCTTGATAGGGTTTTACCGGTCTCATGATGATAGTGAGAGACCGGATTATAGGATAGTTAACCGTACTATCAAGAGGGGCTCTCGACCGAGTATCTTGATCCTATCGTTCGTGGAGAGCTCAAACCTTTGCATCCTTGCAAGCGTCTTTATTGGTTCTTATTTAGCTCTTATCATGGTGTGGTCTTGGTGCTTGTCGTGCTTGTCATGACAAGGCCAAGTTCACCGAAAACGGTTTTCATATGCGTCTTCTATTGCGTTTTCGGTATTGGAGATTTTGTCGATTCGTCCATGTGGAAGGTTTCACTCTTCCATTTATTAGAAAAATCTCCCTTGCTTGTTTTCATATTTTGTAGGGTAAGCTCTTGTCGTCCTCTTTCCAACAAAATTGGATTCACTCGATTCGGACTTCATTTGCAAAAGTTATGGCAGTTCAGGTTTTTCTGTTTGGATCTTGTCTGGAGATGGTCCGGAGTCTCCGGCCCAAAGGACCCGGAGTCTCCGGTCCATTGCATTTCGCTGCCAAGTGACCTTCTTGTGGTGCGGTACTGGATTGGGGTCCGGAGGTACACCGGAGATGGTCCGGAGTCTCCGGTCCACAGGACCCGGAATCTCCGGCCCCAAGTTTTTTCTCTGATCTTTGCCTCTTTGTGGTGCGGTACTGGATAGGGGTCCGGAGCATCACCGGAGATAGTCCGGAGTCTCCAGCCTGGCCGGAGTCTCCGGCCCCTCTGGACCGGAATCTCCGGTCTGCCCGATGACCCAATGAGCCCGGAGCCTGGCCGGAATCTCCGGCCCAGGCCGGAGTCTCCGGTCTGAGCAGGCTGCAACGGCTAGTTTTTGTGGGGACCTATAAAAGGCCCCCTTCTTCCCCAAATCAACTAGGGTTTTCTGCAGCACGTTTTTCTCTCTCTCCCACCATTGTTAACCTTGGAAAACCTTGCCCTCTCCCAATCCCTCCAATGATTCTTGCCCATCTTTAGGGAAACAAGAAAGGAGATCTAGATCTACATTTCCACCAAACAATCTCTCCTATAAGTGAGGGGAACCCTTTGGATCTAGATCTTGGGATTCATTTGTTGAGTTCTTCATAGTTCTTCCTCTCTTCTCCCCCCACAAGCATTAGTTGCTTTTGTTGGGATTTGAGAGTGAAAGATTCGTGGAAGTTGAAGGTTGAGAAGCTTGTTACTCTTGGGTGCATTGTGTTCCCAAGCCAAGTAAATCAAAGTTCGTGTTTAGTTTGGGAAGACTTTGCCATTTTCTTGTTTCGAATTATATGATTGACCAAAAATACCCCCAATTCCTCTGATTTGTATTCATATAAATTTGTATTGATTTCTCAAATTGCTAATCGAACGGTCTTTACCATTATGTATAATGGGACTATTAAATTTGTCTAAATATATATGGTAGAGGGGCGTATCCAACCCTCTTTTAACCGCTAGTTTCCCCACTTTAGATTAAGAGGAGATCAGTTTGATTGTTTACAAAGCTCATAACCTTGGTGTTGCGTGTTTGATTCCCACTGCCTAATCCATACTCGTTTGTTATGATATATGCATGATATATACATCATACATTTCTATATGGATTTTTTTCCTAAGAGAGTCTCGGTCTAAAGTTTTTTCTTGGAAAATAAATACTAGGCTACATATTTTTTAGTGGATCTTGTGTTGTACCAAAATATTTAAATTTATCGAGTTTGTATGTATACATTTCAGTCCCCTGGATAATCGCATGTAACAACCCTACTCTTGTTTGGTGGTTGTGTTGTTTGATTTGTGAACGAGTGTGCTCAAGGTATAATATTGTGTGTTGTTTTGTTCGTTTGTAAGGGTATTATGTCTGCCTTATACATTGGGAAAGCCACGGCAGTAGTCATAGAGGATGGCTTCGACGACGGAGTGGAGCTAGGCGACGTAAGAATTCACAGAGCAAGATTAGTACACGATGTACCCAGTTTCCGCCCCCCGTGGTGGAGGTAAAGATTTACTCACGCCTGTCTGTTATTAGGGTTTGTAGATTGGCAATGCGTGTATCCAATCCCGCTTGAGGTGAGAGCCACGCTAGCTTGAATTGATTGATTAATTAATAATTTGGGGACTCTACAATGCGAAGCTTCTTTATAATTTGGAGTTGGTATATATAAGAAGGTGTTTGGTTTTCTATGAGGAATTGTTATGCAATATATTAATATATAAAAGTCGTTGTGGGATTTAGTTTATCATCTTTTATGTGACAATAATTTAAGTCATTAGGAAACCACTTTTCGTGGCTCATTGACATAAATAACAAATGTTTATTCGAAACAACCTACAAGTGAATACTCGTCATTAACTGTAAGGCTGTGTTTGGATGTTGGAATTGGGCCTCAGAATTAGGGAATCTGGAATTCGGGTTCGAATTCCGTTGTTTGGGTGCGCATAGAATTCGTGCTTTGGAAATGAAAACCAATTCCGAGCTGGGCTCACTCCCACGCGAAGCGTTCCCGACCAATTCCGAGCCCGCACCCTCGGAATCGCATGGAAATCAGCCTCCCGCACCCCACGTACCGCTTCGTGCCTTCCTGTCGAGCGAAACAGAGCGAGAGAGCTCGTTCTCTTTCCTCATGGAGTAACTGCCGGCGGCGGCGGTGCTAGTAGCCTGGTAGGCTGTACATCCTTCGTCTCCCTCCTCCCTCCCCGAATCCTCTCCTTCTCCCCATGCTCCTCTGATTCCCGGCCGTAGGACGGCCCGTCCATTCCCTCCCGTCCGTTTCCTAACTCTAGATTGACTGGCGGCGGAAGGGAAATGGCGGCGGCGGTAGGGGAACGGCGGCTGGACGGACATGTGAAGGGATTTGATGCATATCTTCGTGGCCGTGGGTGCCCTCTCCCCGTGCCATCTCTTCTTCCTTCCTGGCGTGGCCATGGCCGGCCTCTCCCCATGCCATCTCCTCTTCCTTCCTCACTGTGGCTGCCTTCTCCCCAAGCCATTTTGTTGATCTTGTTAATTTCATTTTTGCAGGATTTTCAGAACTAACTACAACATCTGAGGCTGATTGGACCTTATTCCCCAAGCCATTTTGTTGATCTGTTTAATTTCATTTTTGCAGGATTTCCAATTCAATGATTTTCCTACTTGTGCTATTGTTGTGACCTTATTTGTAATATTATAAATTATATTGTGTGTAAAAATATAAACATTTAAATTTACACATATTTTTGTCTAAACTCAAGTGTATATTGTCTAAACTCAAGGAAACGTCGAATTCCAGATTTGTATATCCAAACAGGAATTGGAATTAGGTGCTATCCTCGGATTCCAACAACAAATAACATGGACACCCAAACAACAGAATTGGAATTGGAGGCCAATTCCTTTCCATCTTAGAATTGGAATTCCGAGTCCAATTCAATTCCGAGCCCGAATTCCGACATCCAAACACAGCCTAATTGATTTCGAAGGCCACTAAGGTTGTCTCAGGATGACTTGGTTTCTCTTGCTATAAATTTATGGTAATGTTATTACTCTTTGTGGTCGACTTTTGAAACAATACTTTAACTAAGACCAATGAAGAGTTAAGTTGCACGGTGAATTTATTTATTTAATACCCCAATTTGTGGTTACAATGTATAACACCAGGGAGCTCCTATTGTGCGGCCGTACGTTCCACGCGAAACGCTAGCAGTTACATACGGGCCGAGCCCACCACCGCAACAGGAACATAATCTTCTCCATCATCACCACACCGTTGCCGATCCCCTCTACCGTCGGCATAGCTACGCAACCACCTGCTCCCGCACCACCTCGCCGCCCTATCGTGCTCGAGCCGCGGACCTTCCCTCTAGCCCCCACCCATCTTCTTCGGTTCTCGCGAGGCCCCGCACCACCACCCAAAAACATAAGTCGCAAGATATTGCCGTAACCGTACCCCCGTCCCCCCCATGAAGTTACTTCCTCACCTCCGTGGAGACGCCGCGGCCAGCAACATCGTCCCCGTATCAAGTATCCAGTGAGGTTCAGACCTCACCTGACACCTCGCCGGGATTTCCCGTAACCCAGCCCGAGTTTCAGCTTAGAAATATGGTAAAATGAAACATTTTAGGGACACACTTGAACGACCTGGGCTTATTAACAACATACTCCAGTTACAAGGCTCTGCGGGCCACGAGCCCACGACGAGCTTGATCAGAATCTGCAGCACGACCAAATCAGTCTTTCTTCTCGGCGTTGCCGCAGTAGCCATAGGGGTTCTTCCTGGCCCAGTTCCACTGATCCCTGCACATCTCCTCGATCCCGTACTGGGCTCTGCGAGAGTACAACACCAAGCTAGTTAGCACAGTCCTGACGCACGAGAAACAACGAAGCATTTCTGTTCATGGCGATCGATTACCTCCAGCCGAGCTCCCTCTCGGCCTTGGCGGTGGACGCGTACACCTGCTCCGAATCGCCCGGCCTCCTGGGGCACATCTTCACGGGGATTTCCTGCAGCCAGAAACGTCGGTCTCAACCCCGCCGTTTTCATGGAAACTGACAGGGAAAATATCAACGGAAGTATCAATCGTATCAACCTTGCCATACGCCTTCTCGAAGGCGCTCACCATCTCCAGCACCGTCGTCCCGCGCCCGGTGCCCAGATTGTACGCGACGCAGCCGATGTCAGGAGTGGCGAAGAGCTTCTCGAGCGCGGCGATGTGGCCGTCGGCGAGGTCGACGACGTGGATGTAGTCCCTGACCGCGGTGCCGTCCCTGGTGCGGTAGTCGTGGCCGTAGACGTTGAGCACGGGGAGCCTGCCGACGGCGACCTGCTGGATGTAGGGGAGCAGGTTGTTGGGGACGCCCTTGGGGTCCTCCCCGATGTCGCCGCTCTCGTGCGCGCCGATGGGGTTGAAGTAGCGCAGCAGGATCGTCCTCCACCCCGGGTTCGCGTGCTGGTAGTCGCGCAGCATCTCCTCCAGGTACAGCTGCAGGTCCAAGGAAACGCACACGACGTTGGCCATTGCTGTCGACTTCAGTAACTTTAGTGGCAGGCAGTCTGACAGTGTAGATAGATAGATGGTTACCTTGGTCCTGCCGTATGGGTTCAGGGCCTTGAGCGGGGAGTCCTCGACGCAGGGCACCTTCTCCGGCTGGCCGTACACGGTGGCCGATGAGGAGAACACCAGCTGGTACGTTCGTTCTTGCGAGTGTCAGTCTCTGAAGAAGAGTGCGTGCAAGGGCGTGGGCGTGTAGCAGTACCTTGTTGCATCCGTGGTCCTTCATGGCGTCGCAGAGGTTTATGGTGCCGACGATGTTGTTGCGGTTGTACATCTCCGGGTACGCCACGCTCTCCGCCACCGCCTTCAGCCCGGCGAAGTGTATCACGGCGTCATACCTGCAGGCGATCAGACACGTACGTTGCAGAACCCATGAATGATCTTCATCATCATCATCAGGGATTGGATTTGGAATGGACGATCGATCGATCCAGCAGTTTTACCTCTTGGCGTCGAACACCTTGTGGACGTCGTCCCTGATCGTCAAATCCCCCTGAAACCGACCGAAATAATTAACCAAATCAACCAGGCGCGAGTTACGGCCACGAACGAGGATCGACAGGATCAATCAGATGGAGAAACTGTGATATATAGGGCTGTAAGGGGCGGGGCGGACGTACGAGGATGAAGTGGAGGCGGGCGGAGAGGGCGGGGCCGGCGATGTGGCGGACGCGGTCGAGCGCCTCCGGGACGGAGTTGTGGAAGTTGTCGACGACGGTGACGGCGTAGCCCTTGGCCAGGAGCCGCAGCACCGTGTGCGTGCCGATGAACCCGGCGCCGCCCGTCACCAGCACGCTCCTCCCCTCGCCGCTCCCGGCCCCGTCGCCAGCGCCGCCGATCGCCATCTCCCTCTCTGCCTTCTTCTCTCGCTGTCAGTCAGTCGGTCCTGGGGTGGGGGTTTTGTTGCACGCACCGCCGTGCCACATCCTGATGATGACAGATATATATATACCGGAGGAGGATACGTGCCGTGCCGTGGCGTGCCGGGCGACACACAAGCGTACGTAATATTTGTTCGGATCAAATGATTAATTCCATCGATCGCTACCGCCGATCACTTCCAATTCCCCGCAAAAGAAAAATAAAAAGATCGCTTCCAATTCCGGCTCCCGAATTGAAGGCCGGCTCGTCTTGAATTTGGCAAGCAGTGACGCACCGCCCTGATCATGCATGTGACTGCGGCTTAACAAAACACCCGTGTGATACGTGACTCACACGAGGCCATGGGCGAACGAGCGGCGGGTATCTCGTTGCGCCCCGTCCGATCACCAACGTCTCAGTCAGTCTCATCCCCAAATCGTGTCGCAACAATCCCGGGAACTACCGGCAAGCCCGAAAACGGCTTGTGTGGGGGATAGTTCGTCGTCGTTGTCCTCTCTTCCGGCTACCACTGAGGTCGAGGTCAGTGCTGCAGTCATGGCTCCGATGTTGCAGATCATGTCTGATCTTGAGGAGCTCTGTGCGAGTCCTGTTTTGTCTCTGTCTATCGAGCTTAATAATGTGGACTCGCCGACGAACTTGACCTTTCTGATGCTGTCCTCATAAAAGATGTTTGCGACTTACTTAGCGGCATGTAGGCAACCAAGAACAAAAGCAAAGTGGATGATTGATTACGGACCAGCCTCCGGAAGGACAAGTCACTCAGGTGAAAAGACAAGAAGAGTGACAACGTAGGAAAGACGCCCATGATTGCTTGATGGATGATCTTTGGTTTCTCCGCTCATCTCTTAGTTTGGGTCGTTATGTGACTTTGGTGTTGCCCTTAGCATTTTGTTGATGTGTTATCGAGGGAATATATAGTGCTATCACTAAATTAGGTGCTCTCTCTGCTACTTAAAAAAATTAAAATTATATGAAAAAGTGTGAGTGTTCATAAGATACGTGTTTACAATCTCCAAAATTTCCAGGTCCAAATTCTAAAGGAGTGTCGACGAACAAAAAGAGAAATCTAGTGTGAATAGTGTCATTTAAAAAAAATTTATGAAACTATTCATGCTAGATTTTTTTTCTTTCTAATTTGGACCTGCAAATTTTGGAGCTTGTAGACACATATCTTATGAACACTCAAACTATTTCGTATAATTTTTTAAAACATTTAAAATTGATTTTATTTAACGGTGGCACATGGAGCACCTAAATAGTGGTAGCGCTAGATATTCTCTCAGGTGTTCTCTCGAGGTTACTTTCGTTGTTCAAGTGTTAGGGGTTACAGTTGTTTCGTGTTTGGATAGTATGTTGGACCGTTGATGTGGCCCTGTGGTGTTCTTATTTTGTGAGTAGTGCGATTTTGTCGGTTGTATTGGGTTTCGTCTGATTTTTCGTAAATTAACTGAGCAATTCTCTTCTTCTTAATAAATAAATTTTCTTCACCACAGGTGGCCGAAACGCACTTTCCCCGTCGTTCCAGACGGCGACAAGTGTGTCTGCTTCGTGCCAGAGACTCGGGAGCCGGCGGGGGCGGGGGCTCTGATTTGTGGCGGCGACGACATGATCTTTCTCGGAGGTTACCGAGGTGACGTGCTATAGGGAAATCACGCCAGGGTCCCCGGACAGCTGGCCTCCGCGGCTCCGCTCACTGGCGCGACTCGACCGCTGTTGGGGAGATGAACCCCGGATACCCCAAAGAAGCTCACACCTTCAAACTCCTCATGCCGACTGAGCGAAGCCGCCTGCACTACGCCGGCTGGAACGGGCCGCTTGCGTCTACCCGGACGCGGACGCCCGACTGAACTGGAGCCGGACCAACCAACCGACAGTTCCGTACCGGTGGGCCAGCCTCGCATAACCGCTCCTGGTGAACAGTACTTCCTGTCGGGCATCCCCCGTACAGAATCATGACAACGAGCTCCAGCCGGCCTTGTACTGTAGCGATGTCATAGGGCAAACCTGTAACTTCCTTGTAACCCAAAACCCTAGCCCGTCGCCTATATAAGGCGGGCTAGAACCTCCTGCGTGAGGCAGGTAATAGACACAAGGCACACATGGGCAGAAACTCCACCACATTCACGATCATTATCACCATCGTCTTCCACCTCCAGCCAGGTAGTTCTAGCCGGCTGGACCCCAAACAGCTCTAGGAGCACATCTTGTAACCCGATACTCTGTGATCAAGCAATAAGAACAAGAAGAGAAGGACATAGGGGTGTTACCTCACCACAAGGGCCCTGAACCTGGGTACATCGCGTGTGTTTGCGTGCTTGCTACCCAATCCCGCGCGAACGCCATCGTTGCCTTGTCCCACACTTGTTTTCCATCGTTGATGGATATGTCGTTGATGCCACCACGACATTTGGCGCCCACCGTGGGGCTAGCGGCGAGCGGAATCACGTTCTGCGCGGGATCTCGGACCGTAGATGATCGGCGGGTCGTCTCCGGCCTCGTGCTCTCCATCGGCTCCATCAGGTGCGTCCTCGACAACACCAGGAGCTTCGCCGACGTGGGCCTCACCAGCAGAGGCACCATCGTCACCCTCGGCGATTTCCACGTCTACGTCGCCGTCGCCGCCAAGAAGTACCCGGAGGAGGTCTACTCGTGCTTGGCTCCTTCGGTCTTCGACGCCAGCATCCGCGACAGCGACCTCACTTTCGGCTACCTCGGCTCCAGCGACGCGGACTGCGACGACACCAAGCTCAACATCTACGCCGAGGTGCACATGGTCGAGCACGTGGCGGCAGGAGGTGGCGTCGTCGCAACTGTTCACGAAGCTGGAGAACCCTCTCGCTTCCAGCGCAAGCTTGAAGCCGACTTCGAGTTGCTGAGCACCCCCATCGCGCCGGGTGCGGATCCAGCCAAGGCGGCGGCTGTCTCGAGAGGATGCGTCAACAGATATACGACAAGGCTCTCCACCTCGCATCGACGCAGCGCCGACTCAACGCCACGATGCGCGAGTATAACACCGTCCACAGTTTCGAGCCGGTAAGAGGCAACACGGAGAAGCTGAATGAAGTTAGGCGCAAAGGATAGGATCTTGGCGGTGCCCTGAACCGTGCCGGCCAGCCGCACGAGCATTCGGACATCGTCTTTCCCGAGTACAGCTGCCCGGTGCAAAACATGAAGGCTGCAGAGGCGGCCGCAGCAGAACTACCCCATCTTCAAGGCGAGGAGCTACGTCAACAAGCACGCCGGGTCCAAGAGCTCATCGCCGCGGCTAACCGGCAACAACGCGAAACCGAGGCAACGGCGAGCCGGGAGCATCATGAGCCGCCTCCAGGCTACGACGCAGCCGGCAAGTCCAAGCAGGGCGCCGAGGCGTCATCCATGAGTCGCGGCAGGGCGAAGGACAAGCAACCACGAGCTCATCGCGAGAGGAGCGCGAGTTCGCATCCTCGTGATCACGGCCGCGATCCGGCTGGGCGACGTGAAGACGGCAACCGGAACGAGCTGCATGCCGGCCGCAGCGTCAAGGAGCGAATCGGACACAAGGTCACCATCGACCAGCGCCTGGGGCCACTGGGGCCTGAAACGGGCAACGACGCGCGCAACCGCATCGACGCGCTCAAGGCATCAAGCATCATCGAAGAGGAGGACGTCGCCGCGCATCGCTGCTTCGGACCTCGCATCCGGACCGAGCAGTTCCCGAGGGGATTCACCCTCCCAAGGGACACACCCAAGTACAACGGGACCGCGAAGCCGGAGGATTGGCTCGCCGACTACGTCACGGCGGTCAACATCGCAGGCGGCAACAAGCGGGTGGCCGTACGCTACGTGCCTCTCATGCTCCAGGGATCGGCTCGGACCTGGCTGAACAGCCTTCCGGCTGAAAGCGTCAACAGCTGGCTGGACTTCGAGGAAGTGTTCAACCGCAACTTCACCGGCACCTACTTGCGCCCCGGCAACGCACAGCTGCTCGCGCTGTGCAAGCAGAAGGAAGGCGAGTCGGACCGTGCCTACCTCACCCGATGGACTAGCTTACGCAACTCCTGCGAAGGGATCCTCGAGCTCCAAGCCGTCCAGTACTTCATTCAAGGCTGCCGGGATCAGACGCTGCTCAAGCATAGGCTCCTGAGGAAAAGCCCGAAGACCATGGCGGAGCTCATGGCAATCACCGACGAGTACGCCACCGCCGACGCGGGCATGACCAACCCGATCCGACTCGACGAAGCCGGAAGGATCATCACGGCGGAGCCGGCTGCACGCCGCAGCCGGACGGAGAACCAGGAGGGAGGAAGATCAACCCGGCGCGACGCCGACACATCCGGCAAGCGCAAGTCCACTGACGACCGCGTCGAGTCCAAGGTCGTCGCCACCACCGAGGGAAGGCCGGCAGGAGGCTTCGACAACCGCCGCATGCGGACGAGCGGCGACATGCGCCGGACAAGGGCGAGGAACAGCTACGAGTTCTTACTCGATCAGCCGTGCCGGAACCACGGCGACCGGCCGGCAAACCACACCGTCAGGCAATGCAACCTTGGCCGTCCAAGGCCGCCACCATACGAGCGGCGAAATCCGCCTCCGCCTCCGGACGAAGCCGGACGGGATGACCGGAGACGCGACGACAGGCGGCGCGAAGACAGGGATCGCGATGACCGCCGACGCGAAGACCAAAGGAGGGAGCGTCTCCCATCTCCACCGCCAGGGGAACCTGACGGATACCGGAACCCGGACGCGGCCTACATCATGTTCGTCAGCGAGCGCGACGACAAGCGAAGCCGGCGAGAACGGTTCAAGGAGGTGAACGCTGTGGTTCCACCTGTCCCCCAGTATCTCAACTGGTCGGAAGGAGCCATCACGTGGGATCGCAGCGACCACCCGGAGCTGATGCCCAATCCAGGCGGCTATGCTCTAGTCCTGGAGCCCATGATCATCTCCCCCAAGCGCGCCTGCACCTTCTCACGGGTCCTCATCGACGGAGGCAGCAGCATCAACATCCTCTACCGCGACACGCTGGAGAAGCTTGGGCGTCTCCGAGTCCAGCTTAACGCCGAGCCGGACGGTCTTCCACGGCATTGTGCCAGGGCGAGCCGGCTCATCCATGGGGCTCATCCGGCTTGACGTCCTATTCGGCACCAAGGGCAACCATCGCCGCGAGACCATCTCCTTCGAGGTGGTTGACCACACCAGCGCCTACCACGCCATACTTGGGCGGCCGGCGCTCGCCAAGTTCATGGCGGTACCTCACTACGCCTACCTCAAGATGAAGCTACCAGGCCCACGCGGAATCATCACCGTCTCCGGAGATTACAAGCGCTCCATCGCCTGCGCCACCGACAGCGCGAAGGTGGCCGAGACCATGGTCTGCAACGAGGAAATGCGACAATTCAAGCGCAAGGCCAGCGAAGAGAAGCTGGAGATTCCGGAGTCGGCCAAGCCGGATAGCGAGTCGAACTTCCAGGCGGCACGAGACACTAAGAAGATCTACTTCGACGACAGCGACAAATCCAAGTTCGTCACCGTGGGGGCGAGCCTGGACCCCAAATAGGAAAGCGCGCTCGTCGAGTTCCTCCGTGAGAACCGGGACATCTTCGCGTGGTCCCCCAAGGACATGCCTGGTGTACCGAGGGAACTCGCCGAGCACTCTCTACATGTCCGGCCAGATGCCAAGCCGGTAAAACAGTCTCTGCGTCGCTTTGCGGAGGGAAGAAGAAAGATAATAGGAGAAGAGATAGCCCGGTTGCTTGCAGCCGGTTTCATCACGGAAGTACAACACACAGAATGGCTAGCCAATCCTGTGCTGGTAGAGAAGAAGAACAAGCGGTGGCGGATGTGTATCGACTACACCCACCTCAACAAGGCCTGCCCCAAGGACCCTTCGCATTGCCACGAATCGACCAAGTGATCGACTCCACCGCCGGCTGCGCCCTCCTGTCCTTCCTCGACGCCTACTCCGGTTATCACCAGATTCCGCTGAATCCGGACGACCAGCTCAAGACCGCTTTCATCACCCCCTACGGCCCGTACTGCTACACCACCATGCCGTTCGGCTTGAAGAACGCGGGGGCGACATACCAGCGTTGCATGCAGAAATGCTTGCACGACCAAATCGGTCGCAACGTTCACGCCTACGTCGACGACATCGTCATCAAGACCAAGGAGAAGCACACTCTACTCGCCGACCTCAAAGAAACCTTCGACAACCTGCGCCGCTTCCAGATGAAGCTCAACCCGGAGAAATGCGTGTTCGGCGTTCCAGCCGGACAGCTACTCGGCTATCTGGTGTCGGCACGGGGAATCGAGGCCAACCCGGAGAAGATCGCCGCCATCGACAACATGCGACAACCAAGAAACGTCAAGGACATCCAAAGGTTCACCGGCTGCCTGGCGTCCCTCAGCCGCTTCATCAGCCGGCTGGGAGAGAAGGCCCTCCCGCTGTACCACTTGCTGAAGAAAACGGACAAGTTCGTCTGGAGCGATGCGGCGACGCCGCCTTCAAAGATCTTAAGCGTGCGATGGCCACCACCCCGGTCCTAGCACCTCCGGCTCCTAAGGAGCCCATGCTCATGTACATCGCCGCCTCCAACCGGGTCGTCAGCGCGTCTTGGTGGTGGAACGAGAGGAAGCCGGCAAGCAGCGGCCGGTGCAGCGGCCAGTCTACTACCTCAGCGAGGTGCTCTCGCAGTCGAAGCAAAACTACCCGCACTATCAGAAGCTCGTATACGGCGTGTACATGGCAACGAAGAAGCTGAAGCACTACTTCCAGGAGCACCCAATCAAGGTGATAAGCGATGCTCTACTCACCGAAATCATAGGCAACAAGGACGCAACCGGTAGAGTCGCGAAATGGGCGATCAGCCTGACGGCGCACGGAGTCGAATATGACAAGAGAACGGCGATCAAGTCACAGGAGCTGGCCGATTTCCTTGCCGACTGGACGGAGACGGATCACGTACCACCGCCACCTGATTCCGGCCAGCATTGGCTCATGCACTTCGATGGCTCCAAAAGATACTGGGGACTCGGTGCCGGAGTCGTCCTCACCTCTCCCAAAGGGTGCCGGCTCGAATACGTGCTACAAATCCACTTCACGGCGTCCAACAACGTAGCCGAATATGAAGCTCTCGCGCACGGCCTCAAGCTCGCCAAGGCCATGAACATCAAGCGGATCCTCTGCTACGGCGACTCCGACTTGGTGGTCCAGCAAACCACCGGTCATTGGGACGCCAAGGACCCCAACATGGCCGCCTACCGCTTCTTCGTCCAGCAACTCGCGGGATGCTTCGACGGATGTGAATTCCACCACATCCACCGCTCCAACAACGAAGCAGCTGACACCTTGGCGAACATTGGCTCTCTCCGCGAGGAAATCCCACCCGGCGTCGCCCTCGAGAAGCTGTACAGGCCATCCATCACGCCGTGTCCAGGCTCCGATTCCATCCGGATGCCGCCGGGCGTGGAGCCGGCCGGGCCGGCTCCAGGCAAGCCGGAAGCCGTCGAGGTCCTCGTCATCGAAGAAGCTCCGCCATGGACCCAACCCTTCCTCGCCTACCTCGCCAACGACGAGCTCCCGGCGGACGAGCTCGTCGCCAGGCAAATCAAACGCCGAGCAAGTGCTTACACCATCATCAACAACGAGTTGTACAAGCGCAGTGTCTCTGGAATCTTCCAGCGCTGTGTGAGCCAAGAAGAAGGAATCAAGATCCTCAAGGAAATTCATCAAGGCGAATGCGGCCATCACGCTTCATCAAGAGCAATCGTGGCCAAGGCGTTCAGGCACGGTTTCTACTGGCCGACTGCGCTGGCGGATGCAAACCAGCTGGTCCGGCTCTGCAACGGCTGTCAACGATTCGCAACGCAGAAGCACACGCCGGCTTCAGCGCTCAAGACGATTCCTATCACCTGGCCATTTGCCGTCTGGGGACTGGACATGGTCGGCCCGCTGAAGAGGTCCAGTGGTGGCATGACACACCTGCTGGTAGCCGTCGACAAGTTCACGAAATGGATTGAAGCCAAGCCGATCAAGAAGTTGGATGGACCAACAGCCGTCAAGTTCTTCAAGAGCATCATCTACCGTTTCGGCTACCCCAACAGCATCATCACGGACAATGGATCAAACTTTGTCAAGGGAGAATTCGCCAAGTTCTGCGGTAGGACCGGCATCCGGCTCGACGTCGCCTCCGTCGCGCACCCGCAATCAAATGGGCAGGTCGAACGGGCAAACGGCCTCATCCTATCCGGCATCAAGCCTCGGTTGCTCGAACCGCTTGAGCGGGCAGCCGGCGCGTGGGAAGAAGAACTACCTTCCGTTCTCTGGAGCCTAAGGACAACTCCGAATCGCTCAACCGGCTTCACCCCCTTCTTCCTCGTCCACGGAGCTGAAGCCGTCATGCCAACAGACATCGAGCACGACGCGCCTCGAATCGTCTTGTTCACGGAGGCAGAAGCAAAACAAGCCTATGAAGACGGGATGGACCTACTCGAAGAAGCGCGCCAGCTTGCCGAGTCAAGGTCGGCGATCTATCAGCAGCAACTACGCAACTACCACAGCCGGCAAGTCAGACCTGTCCGCTTCCGCGAAGGCGATCTCGTGCTCCGGCTAATTCAAGACACAAAGAACATGCACAAGCTATCATCACCCTGGGAGGGACCATTCATCATAAGCAAAGCGCTCATCAACGATGCCTACTACTTGATCGACGCCCGCGAGCACAAGAAGGACACGATGGACAAGGAAGGCGATGAAACGGAAAGGCCATGGAATGCTTCACTCTTGCGTCGATTCTACACTTGAGAAAGAACCATGTATGTATCACCCATGCTATCAATAAAGAAACGAGAATGATGAGCACATGAGCAAATTTTTTCGCAAATTTTTTCTGCATTTCCTTTCCGGTTGCTCCGGCAGCCGGCAAGCTTGCCTTGCAGCGGCCGCGTAGCGTGGCTAACTCTTCGGATCCGGTTAAGGCCAGCAAGAGAATAAGCTGGAGGAGGCCAACCACGTGAAAAACACTTGAGGGAAAGTGCTGCCGGCTGAAAAATCGATGTTCTGCAAACTCGGCCAAGCCGGCAGTCGGCAACTTCTTCTCTTATTACGGACGATTAACTACACAACGCTAAACGGCTAACTCTTCGAATCCGGTTAAGGCCGACAAGAGAACAAGCTGGAGGCTGACTGTATGCGAAAGACGTAAGAAACAGAAATCGTTCCCGGCTGAGAAAACTCTGGCCCAACAAACCGGATCCTAACGCTATAGTAGTGTGCATGATCCCGCTGGACGGTGAAGTGCACACGAATGGCGGCGGGAAAGGCTACAGGCGAGTGTAAAATTGAGCTAAGCAAACGAAAGTATTCTCCATAATCGAAAGAGCAAGCTAACCACTTCATCATTTCATCCCACGCACAAAAATGCCGTTTCCCGGCTCCGGAGATCTCAACCCGGACACAGGACGACGCGTAAAAGATCAAGCCGGTCAACAGCACACAAATGCAAGAACAAAAGCAAGCGACGTTCAACATCATATAAGGGCTTACAGCCGGAAGCAGAGTACAGAAGCAAAAGGAGGAAGTCCACAGGCGGACAACCTCGCCTACAGGCCAAGCCGGTTACAAGATAACCTAAAAGCTAAGCGGGAGGTGGAGTCATATCGTCATCGCTCTCCTCCCACTCCTTGAGGCACAGGGAGCCGTCGAAGACCTTGACGTAGAGGACCCCAGTCTGGCGCTTCAGCTGGAAGTGGAGGATGAAGGGAGGCTCCAGGCGGAAGAACTTAGCGAAAGCTTTCCAGCCGGAGAAGAACTCAGCCCGCCGGCGAACCTCCCCACCTTCATGGCTGACGATGACGCGAGCATGCACCTCCCAAGGCCCTTGACGGGCTCCAACCCGATGAAGAAGAACGTGAAGGGGCCCTCCCCCTCCAATGCGTTGGCGATGGCCCGAGGAAGCCACTGGACGCGCTGGATGGGCTCATACAGCGTCAAGAGGAATTCCGAAACGGGGAACTCGTCCCAGTAGACGCCAACGGGAGACTCCGAGCGGGCAGGCGAGGGGCTCCGGTTACCACCAGTCGCCGCAACGGCGGCATCGTCCGTCACCGCCGCTCCGAGCTTTGGCGGCCGGCCCCTGCCGCGCTTCGCCGCCGCACTGGAGGACCCCCCGGCGTCCTTCTTCGGCGGACGACCCCGACCGCGCTTGGCCACAACGGGAAGCTCCAACTCGATCTCTTTCTTCGGCGCCATGCCTGGGTAAAGGAGGAGCAAGGTGGAAGAGAAGATGAAGCAAGAGAAGCGCACCCCGCACCACTATTTATAAGGGGACTCGGAGGTAGCTGAACCGTCAGCGCCCCGTCTCCAGGCGACACGTGGACACCAGCGCAACGGGCGGCGAAGCCGAGGAGGCGAGAAAATTCCCGGGGGCTGCGCAGCCGGCAGGCCGGCTCCGCAGACCCGGACGAACAAACACCCCGAGTCACGGACTCGGGGGCTGCCACGCCGTCAGCCGGCAGAACATACCCGGGGGCTGCGCAGCCAGCAAGCCGGCTCCGCAGACCCGACGAACAAACACCCCGAGTCACGGACTCGGGGGCTGCCACGCCGTCAGCCGGCAGAAATTCCCGGGGGCTGCGCAGCCGCCAAGCCGGCTCCGCAGACCCGGACGAACAAACACCCCGAGTCACGGACTCGGGGGCTGCCACGCCGTCAGCCGGCAGAACATTCCCGGGGGCTGCGCAGCCGCCGAGCCGGCTCCGCAGACCCGGACGAACAAACACCCCGAGTCACGGACTCGGGGGCTGCCACGCCGTCAGCCGGCAGAACATTCCCGGGGGCTGCGCAGCCGCCAAGCCGGCTCCGCAGACCCGGACGAACAAACACCCCGAGTCACGGACTCGGGGGCTGCCACGCCGTCAGCCGGCAGAACATTCCCGGGGGCTGCACAGCCGCCAAGCCGGCTCCGCAGACCGACGAACAAAAACACCCCGAGTCACGGACTCGGGGGCTGCCACGCCGTCAGCCGGCAGGAAATTCCCGGGGGCTGCGCAGCCGCCAGGCCGGCTCCGCAGACCTGGACGAACAAACACCCCGAGTCACGGACTCGGGGGCTGCCACGCTGTCAGCCGGCAGGAAATTCCCGGGGGCCGCGCAGCCGCCAAGCTGGCTACGCAGACCCGGACGAACAAACAACACCCGAGTCACGGACTCGGGGGCTACCACGCCATCAGCCGGCAGGAAATTCCCGGGGGCTGCGCAGCCGCCAAGCCGGCTACGCAGACCCGGACGAACAAAAACACCCCGAGTCACGGACTCGGGGGCTGCCACGCCGTCAGCCGGCAGAAAATTCCCGGGGGCTGCGCAGCCGCCAAGCCGGCTCCGCGCACCCGGACGAACAGACATCCCGAGTCACGGACTCGGGGGCTGCCAGGCCGTCAGCCGGCAGAAAATTCCCGGGGCTGCGCAGCCGCCAAGCCGGCTCCGCAGACCCGGACGTTCAACTATTACACCCCAAGTCAGAGACTCGGGGGCGGCACGTTATCAAAGCACGGGAAGAAAGCGCAAAATAGGCAAAAGACATAAAATTTCGACCCGGCTTGATACTCAAGCCGGCCCAAAATTCGGGGGCTAGACATGGTGACTATCATCACCAAGGCGAACACAAATTCTAGCACAAAGGCCCAACAATCACAAAAGAAAATGATACTCAAGACGGCAACTAACAACAGAGAACAAATTAATGTTACGACAGGTAGCATATCAAGACAGTCATCAAACCCAAAATGATAAGTTCTATAATTACGCCCGGCATTCCGGGGAAGTAAGTAAATCAGGGAGAAGCGGCATCGGCGGCGGCAGCTGTGTCGCCGGCTCCAGCATCTTCAGCCGGTCGTGCCGCTGAGGATGGCTCGGCAGGCACAAGCTGGGTCAGATCCACCGCCTTGGCAATCCGCTCCGAGGCCATACGAATTTCCGGGCGAAGACCTTAAAGCGAGGTACCCGTGCGGAAGCCTCCAGCCAGCATGTCCACCTGCACCTGAGGATACCAAGATTTCACCAGGGCCAGCGCCATATCGCTACCGCCTCGGGCCGCCATCTCCACTTGTTCATCGATTCAAGCGGAGGCCCCGTCGAGACGGCTCGACAGTTCGCTCAGAGTTGTTGGGAGAGGGGAGTCAGGCCACAGGTTCTCAAGTACGCCACCGGCTGCATCCTTTAGCACTTTGAATTCTTGAGAAAACTACTGGAGACGGGAAGCGGCAGACGGCACCGCTCCCGCGCAGCACCAGAAGATTCGGGCAGCGCGTGTGCGGAAGCTACGGCCTTCTGGACTTGAGCGTCCGCCTCGGGATAGAAACCTGTAAATCGAGAAACAAGATCAGAAAGGGAAGGCCACCGATGGGATGAAGAAAAGGGAGATGTTTTACCAAGAATGATCTTGTTGACGCGCTCCGCTTCAGAGACGAGGCTGCTCACGAGTTGCTCGTGCTCGAGCTCGCGTCCTCTAGCCGCCTTGGCAGTTTCATCATGTGCGCTCACGGCCTCCCTCAGCTTGAGCCTCAGGTCCTCCCCGTTCATTCGAAGGGTTTCGACCTCGCTCTACTTCTGCCTCCCTGCTTCCTGCAACTGTTTCACCTCTTCGACCAGCCGAGCAATTTCGAGGCGGCACTCCTCGGAGACCTCCGCCGCCGACTGGAGATCAACCACTGAGAGCGCATGAGCTGCGTCCTTCTCCTTCAGCTTCTCGTTGAGCACGGTCAGAGGGACAGAAATGGATAGCTGTTTCTTCAAGCCGGCGAGGGAGTTGGGATCACCTAACGAAACAGGGTCAGCAACAAGTCATGAAACCGAAGAAAGAACGAAAACACCAAGGCCAAAGCCGGCAGGAGAACTAGATTGTACCTTTGGCAGCGTCGAGTTCCCGCTTAAGCTCTGCGATTTCTTTGGCAGCATTGCCGAGCGCATACTCCACCGACGAGCGAAGCAGAGTGGCGTCAGCCAGCTGGTCCTTCGCCCTCTTCTCCATCAGCACCGCCAGGGGAAATGCCCCGATGCGTCCAACCTATCTGGTGTAGGACCAGAGTAGAGGGGAGTGCATTCCAGGGTCGCCTGGCGAGGTCCAGGGAGCGAGCTCGTCACCACCGCCATGGCGGAGTCCTTGGCAGTCTCTTCCACAACCAAAGAAGGAAGGGGGAAGGAGCCGCCTTCACCCCCGGCTCCCGGCCGGGGAGCCACCTCGAGGGCGTCCACCATCACGGCGTCGCCGTCACCGGCGGCCCGAGACTCAAGATCAACCATAGGGGGAGGCGCCACTGACGGCGCCACGGCGTCCTTCGCCACCTCCGTCGCCGCCTTCGCGGGTTCCGAGGGCGGGTTAGCCGCCTGCGCCTTGGGGATCTCCTTCGCGGGCTCCGGGCCGGAGCTAGTGGCGGCGGCCACCCTCTCCACTCCGATCGCAAGCGGCTCCCTGCACACGATGACAAAGGGATCACAACAAAGAACATTGATCACCAAGGTGAACTACCCAACGCCAACACTCACCCGTCGCGCGTGCCTAGGACCTCCGGCTTCCTCCTCCGCATGCGCTTCTACGACGGGTTAGACGCATCGCTGGGTGGACACTTCGCGCCACTGGCGGGCGCCTCCACCGCCTTCATGGGGGCTACCGGGGCGTCGGACGGCTACACCAGGGCGGCCGGCTCCGCCACATTCTTAGGCTTGGCCTTCGCGGCCTCCTCGGCGGCCAATTCCGCCTTCGCCCTCCTCTCAGCCTCCTTGGCAGCAACCAGCTGCTCCACGGTCATCTTGGCATCCATCGCCTCCCGGATCAGATCCGCCTGTGCCAGTTCCGCATAAATAGCCTTTTCCATATCCTCAACACTCAAGTCATAATCAGGATCAACCGCAAGAGTAGGATTAACCACCTGGGCGCTGGTTCCGCCGGCAAGGACCTTCAGCCTTTCCTCCTCCTCCTCCTTCTGCCTCGCGGCGATCTTGGTCCTGGCCTCCTCCACAATGGCATCAACTTGCTTCTCCGCCGCCAATTTCCCGGAGGGCGCCAAACCGGCCGTAGTGGCGGACGGCGCAGAGGACAGCTTCTTAGCGGGCATACGCCCCGCTTCATAAATGAGCCTCCCCGCTTATGGGACAGGGGGACGGCATCGACATCGGCGGCCGATCTTCGACCGCCTCTCCTTCAAAACCTGCTTGGAGGGCGCCGCCAGAGCCTTCCGTGCCGCCGCCTCCAACTCTTTGGTCCTACGGGAGGACGGCGCCGGCTTGGAGGCTGGCACGGAAGAAGAACTCTCAAAGTCCGGCTCAGAACCGCTGGAGAGGATCCACTACCACGCGCGCGCCGCCGCCAATTTGCTAGGTGACATTGGACTCAGGAGACTTACCGCGGGGCGACGAAACTGGAGGCGGAGCGGCGCACTCAAGGTCTTCGTCCCTGTAGGCTGCCGAATCGGAGTCGGAGGTGACCGACGGGACAGGGCTCGTCGGGGCACGGGCTGCCATCGTCATCGCCTCTCCCGCCCTTGCCAGCATCGGCGCCCCCGCCAGACGACTCGGTGGTGTCTCCATGCTTATCCGTGGGCCTCCGCCGTCAGGGGCATCGCGGGTGCCGTCGTCCACCTCCCCCTCGGTGGCGGCATCCGTCTCCTCCGTCTGCTCGTAGGAGTCTACCCGCCTCCAGGAGGGCCGTCATGTCCCTAGAAAAAGGACCGTAGATGTCATCCTGAAGACAACCTCAAAATTTTCAGCCCGCTGAAGCTCACAAAGCTGCACAACAAGCCGACTGGGTCAGGCGGCAGGCGGACAAGAAAAATTTGAAGACGGACAAAGAAGCAACGACCAACCTCAGGGGCCCGTTCCGAGCATCTGAACAGCGGAAGCCCAAACTTCCAGTTCGGCCCGATTCTGTCGGTGATGATGCGGGCAGCCCACGCGCGCAGGCTGTCCGGCCTCGCCACCTCCATGCTGACCCGGGTGGGATCCCGGGGACCCGAGTAGAAGCACATCTTGTGCGACCGAGCCTGCAGCGGAAATATCCGCCTGGACAGCCACGCCAGGGTCAGATCCCTGGACGTCAAGCCGGCGTCCACCAGCTCCTTCAGCCGGCCCAACAAGACCACTTCCAGGGCCTCGTCGACCAAGGGCTTCCGGCTCCAGGACTTGTGCGCCGGCAGCGAGTTGGAGAAGGCCGGAAGGCCAATCCGATCAACGTCGGAGAGATTCCGGACGTAGAAGTAGGTGCCCTGCCACTTCTTGATGGAATCGGGCAAGTAGATCTTGGGCAGCGGTGTGTTCTTCGCGGAGATGGAGACGCTGCCGCAATCCCGTTGCTGCCCGGCGGTCGTTTGAGACCGCAAGTAGAAGAACATGCCGAACACCTCCATACAGGGCCAGATGCCCAGATACGCCTCGCACAGCGTGACGAAGCACGACAACTGGGTGATGCAGTTGGCTCCCAAATGGTGGGGCTGCAGCCCATAGAAGCGCAGGAACTCCGAGAAGAAGGGGCTCGCCGGAAGCCCCAATCCCCGCTCCAGATGTGCCGAAAAAACAACAAACTTCACCTTGCCTGGGCCTCGGCGAAATCTCATCCGGAGCGGGGACACGGGCCTCCCACGCCGTCCGTCCTACCCAGGAATTGAGCCCCGGCGGAGCCTCCGGATGTCTGGGCGTCCACGCCTGACCCATCCATACGCCAGAGCTCGCCATGGACGACCGGTTTCCCGTCGGAGTGTAGACAGAGACAAGGACGGCGAGGAAATGCGGGAGAAGATCGACCGAGCGCTAAGGGGCGCAGAGAGCAGCGGGGAAGACGAAGCGGGAATGGGGAATGGTAACCTCGGTTGTTCCCCCTTTTCCTCCTTTAAAGCAGGGGCCGGCGAAACCGCCTCCGCTCATCACGCCATGTGGGCGCAGACGCGCCAACCTCCTCCGCAAAAGATCCCGCGAGCAGGCAGTTGCCGCAGAAAATCCCGCCGTTGAAGCCGAGACGACGCGCCCCTGACTTCGGGAAGAGAACTGCCGGACGGACAAGACGTGGGAGCGTGGCTGACGTAAGCCACGATCCGAATCCCCACGCCGGCCATGCGAGGCCGCGGTTCCGGTTCGGCGCAGCCGAACAAGCCATCGTCAACTTCAACAGCATGCAGCCAAGACCAAGGGAGCCTGCGGGGTTCTTTCTGCACACGAGTTCCAATTTCATCCGGCTCCAGCTCCACCCGGCTCCAGTTTCAGCCGACACTATCTCTGACTTCAACGTCTCGACCACGACATTCCAGACCAGGGGAAGATCGCGAAGTCTTCCCAGCAAGCTACCAAGACTCCACAATCTCGGGGGCTAGTGTTGGGGAGATGAACCCCGGATACCCCAAAGAAGCTCACACCTTCAAACTCCTCATGCCGGCTGAGCGAAGCCGCCTGCACTACGCCGGCTGGAACGGGCCGCTTGCGTCTACCCGGACGCGGACGTCCGACTGAACTGGAGCCGGACCAACCAACCGACAGTTCCGTACCAGTGGGCCAGCCCTGCATAACCGCTCCTGGTGAACAGTACTTCCTGTCAGGCATCCCCGTACAGAATCATGACAACGAGCTCCAGCCGGCCTTGTACTGTAGCGATGTCATAGGGCAACCTGTAACTTTCTTGTAACCCAAAACCCTACCCCGTCGCCTATATAAGGCGGGCTAGAGCCTCCTGCGTGAGGCAGGTAATAGACACAAGGCACACATGGGCAGAAACTCCACCACATTCACGATCATCATCACCATCGTTCTTCCACCTCCAGCCGGCCCAGTAGTTCTAGCCGGCTGGACCACGAAACAGCTCCAGGAGCATCACTTGTAGCCCGATTCTGTGATCAAGCAATAAGAATCAAGAAGAGCAGGACGTAGGGGTGTTACCTCACCACGAGGGCCCTGAACCTGGGTACATCGCGTGTGTTTGCGTGCTTGCTACCCAATCCCGCGCGAACGCCATCGTTGTCTTGTCCCACACTTGTTTTCCATCGTTGATGGATATGTCGTTGATGCCACCACGACAACCGCCGACCGGTTCGTCGACCTGCTGCCTCGCATGCAGTTCCTCCTTGATCTGCTGTTCCTCGACGACCTGATCTAGAGAATAAAAAAGAAGCTTCATCAAAAAATGATAGAGAAATATATAAAGCTACAACCAGATGACGTCGGTCACTTAAATTACACATGGAAAGTAGATTGAGTAGTTTTAAACTAGTTAGGGGGATGATTCTTTCTTCGGGAATTTTTCTTCATTCTTTGTTCTAGCTAATATTTTTTTTTAGATAAAAGTTCTAGCTAATATTCTAAAAAACACTCATATCATCTCCATTTCCTTTGCCCTTACTCGTGTAATCTCTGTAAGCGAGACTACATGTTCTATGATCTGAGTCACATCGATAATTGGCCCACATAATTTGAATATTTCAGTTTGGACACTAAGCTAGAGTGTATCAGTACCAATTACATGTCAGAATGTTGACCTGAACCATGGAGCATCTCAATATCTCGTCCTCACGGGATTGTTATGTATGATATACTGCTCTATAACGTATGTGATTTATTATTTTACTCTGCTTGCAATTAAATTAAAATAATGTTTTGTGTATTCAAGGTTGATGAGTCAGTGCCTTTGTTACTTCTTTTTGCACATGCACTGTCCAAGATAAAATTTCGACACTTGGCCAGCTGCAAGGGTGGACAGATGAGGGGACGCGGCGGTCTTGCAGGCGTCACCTATCCATGAGCCTCCTCTGGTGGCCGCTCCTGGCGGCGACCAAACTGGCTAGCGAGGCCTCGGTCCTAGTCCTGGCGTGGGTCGTGTGCGAGGGCCACCCGGCGGTGGCGTGGAGGTGGCGTCATGGTACATGGCGGCGGTGTCGGGGCTATTGTCGGAGCTGGCGTTGCAGATTCTTGCTTACACCGCTGATTTCGTGCTTCCGCCTCGTTTCCTTCATCATCTACTTAGCTGAATTAGAAAGAGGGGACTTTGTTTTTTTTGAGATCCCTCGTTCTGTGTTACAGTTGTAGTATTTGAACTCATGCACCAACTCAACACCACACCCACACTCATACCACATCCACGCACACCCCAAGTTTACTAAGTGTCCTAAAGGAGCTAGTAGTTGTGGCATACATGCGTGTGAGGGAATAATTATTAAAGGGACTACGCCCCTGCGAGACGTCCAGGAAATTCGGCCACAGCAGGGCTCGAACCCGGGACGGGTAGGTTGGCCACTGCCAGCACCTACCATCGAGCTATCCGCTCGTTCTCGAGGGGACTTTGTTGACTAACTTGAGTCGATTCTACTGTCCCAACTTATCTGTTACATCCTGCTTTCAAAAAAAAAAAAAAACTTATCTGTTACATCCAAGTAGGAACCCAGTATATGATACTTAGCGCACAGCTAATTAACAAACCGTTCATCTACAAAGACTTGCCGGGAAATACAGGCCGCTGGCACTCTTGTTTCCTTTGTTGACGCGTTCATCTACCTGGTCGCAAGCCCACCGAAGTATGGCTCTGCAAAAGGAAGCAAGAAGAGATGCTGAAGTTGTTTATTCACCACATTTTTTTTGTAGTAGCTGGTTGTCATCTCATGAAGCAAACTTATGCTCTCTTTACAAAAATATGATGTTCAAAGAAAATATACGGAAAGTTCATCCTTTGATTTTATTTGGACGTGTAAAAAGTATGATGTTTTCCATGATAATTTTTATTCAATGATAAGAAAATCTAATTGTTTCGTTAAAAAAATGGGTTGAACACTTGGTCAATCCCATAGCAACGTATGGGTATTGTACTAGTATATATAGATTGGGTGAAGATTTTGCTCCCGTTTCCCAAAAAAAACGGCTCTTGCGCACACCTCCAAAGACACACACGGAAACCGGCACAATCGTGTGGAATACCACGTCGTGATCCGGGGTCTGTATTTTTTCTCTCTCGGACGTTACGTGCCTAGGTTGATGAGCATGTGAACCGAGGCATAGCCCAGATGGTTAGTAGATGTTGATACCTCCCTACCGCGAGGTTTTGAGTTTGAGTGTCAGCGCCCGCTCCCTCCTATGTACATATGTAAAATTCTCCTATTAAAACTGCTTGCTAACCCCAAGTCGCAATTTTTTTTACGTTGATGAGCATCTGGACAGAGCACTGCACGCACAGGGAAAGTGAAGTTCGTTCGAGTCGTGCAGTACCGGCTGCTAGTGCTCTGGACGCAAGTCCGATCTCGGTCTCATGATTCCTGCAGAGGAGTGTGGGGAACGACAACCGCTTCGCTTTAACTGCCCGGCATGGCGTTCGTTCCTTCCTTCGTGCTCCGTTCCGTTTCTTGTCATCCATTCCACGGAGGTGGTCGATGTGGATGTATCGTGCATGTATATCTCTTTGCTTGGATGGATATGCACGAACCATGGATGGATGCAGCACTCCCGAGAAGATAATAGTGCGCAACATTCAGACGATCCAAATAATGCCCGCTTGGAAAAAGAATTAATAGATAATACCCCTTACAAACGATTTTTTATACGTATAATCCAGACAGTTTGAGCTTTAACAAAAAAATAGAAACAATTTAAGAGAATGAATTTGGAGATGTGAATCTGAGCTGCTCTCGACCGTCATGTGCTGCAATGCTTAACGGGCCTCCAGTGAGCTGGTGCCCACCTTGGGCCATTTAGAACGGGGCAATATGAACTTTTTACCTAGGGTCACACTCCGCATTCGCCGGGTGGGAGGTAAGCAGAACTATGGCACCAAAACGGCCCAAAACACCGGGCAGAAAAAAACACTATTAATATTGAGGTCACACTCTCCACTAAAAAAAAAAAAACTGAGGTCACACTCACATGTGTCAATGGAAAGAGTCAACTCAGAAAAGTACGACCACAGTTTGAAGAAAAGTGCAACTACCATTTAGTTGCACATTTCTGAAACGAAAGAAAAGTGCAACACTGAAAACTACAGTTACACTTTTCTCGAGCGATTGAGACTTAAGAAAATATTAGACAACTGAGACTTAGAGAGACCCAGAAAAATACTACTACCTCCGTTTTAAAGTATAAAATGTTTTAGTTTTTGTTCCGATTCACATTTATCTGAACGCATTTTAGTGTGTCGATTTACTCAGTTCAGTCTGTATCATCCATATTGAAATATTTAAAATATCTTATAATTCGAAACAAAGTGACTATGTATGTACCATTTCATTTTGACAATCACATGCTGGACCATATTATATACACTCCGCACGTGCTCTCCGGAAGCACACATGCATATACGTACAGACTACATGGTACAGCTGGTACAGTACAGTCCAAGTCAACCAGATCCACTACTGACAGAATACTAATTTCTTGCGCCGTAGCCTGTAAAACACCGGGATGGAAGCCCAGAGATAATATATCCTGATTAACCCCTCCGTGACAGTGGTCCCGGCAACGATGATTCTTTCATTTCTCCGGCCAAATCCATGCACAACCTGGCAGCCAGCCAGCCTTTAAGATCCAGGACAGGACAGTATCAGTCGAAAACAAAAGAGAGAAATGATTCGCCCAGAGGGGTCAAGCTAGCGAGATCAATGATTAAAGGTACAACCACTGTTCCACAATATAAGACGTTTTAGCAAGCTATTATGGAACGGAGGGAGTAGAAGACAAGCAGAAAGGTGAAAAGGGAAGAGGCTGCGCGAGTAGTTGAGTAATTTACAAGGAAACCGTCTTTGCCTGCCCAAGATCTTCTTCCTCCACATGCAGAAAGATACAGTGAAGTTTCCAGGCTCCTCTGTGGCTGCATCTGCATCTGGTAGAATCCGGGCAGCAGGTCGTCCTCATTTTACAATCATGGAGCCTGGACGAAAGATGTACTCATTATACAGTGATCACTGTGTGGTTACAGAAGTGAAAACACATAGTCCTCATCTTGCCATCTTGAGTGATCATACAGTGATGCATTATTGCACTCTACCTGATGAAAAGTGGAAACGCACTCTGCCAACACTTTGCCATCTTGAGTGACGGATAATTGGCAATGGAGTTCAGCCTCCAGAGGGCTCCGGTTTTAGGTTCATATAGGTTCATAGTGAGAAACAATCAACACAATTTAGGTCTTAACCATGATTCATAACCTTCTCAAAATATTGGCTCTCGGTTTGCAGCAAAAGTGAAAGAGCAGGGAGCGAAACGCCCTGAATGTGAGCTATCATGTTAATATACTGAAAAGTGCAAATGCAACTGGCTTAAGTGACCAAACTCTCAAATTTCCATCAGAAATCCAGTTTGGAGAGTTGTTTCAACTCATGGTGTGAAGCGTCACGGTTACAAAGCATAGATTTGATACTATCCACAGTTCTGCACCAGTTATCCACGGGGGGTAGAGAAGTCTATACTCGTTTTCTCTTCATTGGGAGCAAGGTCTTCTTGACTTTATCCGAGCTGTTGTTCACCGATTCTGCATCTTCAACACGGCGGAAACGAAGGTGTGACGACAAGTTCTCCACCTCTACTTTGGTAACATCCTTCCTTACTCCTATGTCAGTAATGTATCTACCAGCACAATACATCCCAGCCGTGACAGTGGCCATCCCGAGCGGACCTGCGGCAAAAATCTTGAACGGAGTCGACAGAAGTGCTGCCAGTGGCACCCCGATGGCGGAAGATGCTTGCCCACTCGTGCCGATGCCTGCTTCATCGATGGATAGAAGTCCAGTCTTGCAGTAGAGTGCGAAGTCCTCGCAGTTCTTCTCGAATATGTCGTAGTTGCCAAACCCATTTTGAAGCAAGTGCATAGCTCTTCGGACCACGACATCCGATGGGTCTGATTGGGCAATGGTGCAGGTTCCCCCGCGGAATTTTGCAAGGAAAACTGCGGATGGTACTCCGTACTCGAAGCAGTAGAGTGAGCCATTGCCAAGAAAGCAATCCAAACATGTAAGCACAACACCACTGTCTGGCAGCTGAAAACCACAGTCTGGGAATGTTGGGCACTCGGATGAAGCCTCTGAGAACGAGATCAGGCTGGAGATGGAGTTGGAGGAATCTGAAGATTCAACTTCCTTCTTTCTCGTAAAATGGACCACCTTGCTTCCTCCAACGTAAATACCTGAACACGCAATCAGTGGCAACTGAATAAGAAAATGGCCAACACTAGCACAATATCTGGAGAAGCGATATATATATATATATAAAGAGAATCAGATACAGGAAAAACAGACAGATTGGTGTATGAGTGGGTGGGTGTGGGGGTGGGGCGAGGGGATACGACAGTTTTGACAAATAATGCAGCTTTTCCATGCAGGTTGCCATGGCATCATGTGCAAAACCTACAGCATGTCCTCCCTACATATGGTCTATGTCCCAGACCGGATGCACATAAAGGACCACCACAATATATAGACCACGGCATCAGCCAGTAAAAAAAGCACGGATCTTTTCGACAACCTACCCATGTAGCGCACAGTGACACGAAGTAGAAGCGCAATTCACGCTTCCAAAATTGATATACCAAAAGATCTCTGACTTATTGAAGTACAGAGAAGCAGAGCAAGAGAACTAGACTCCATAGAGCTAGAGGTGTGGATCAAAGATAAAAAGAGGTAAGTTTGATGAAGTTCTCAAGAGAAAGTAAAGTTAGGTGGTTTCCACTTTTGGTGATAGTATTAGTTTACAGTTGCTCCGGAACAGGTTAATAGTAAGATGGATCCAAGTTCTTATCTCTTGAGAGCAGCCTGGAATTAACAATCGGAAGGCTACTCCACGTTCTAATGGAACAAATAACAGATACGGACAGACAAGTGGGTTAGCAGTAGGTGAGCAGCTACGAGTGCCATTTGTTGTACATGTAGATCAAGAGACACATCATGTGGCGTCACAGGCTCACAGCCATCTGGAAGGATTTGGGGATGCAGTTCTGGAGCTTCAGTTTATCTCGAACCCCCTCAATTCAATGCCTAACCAACTGAGATGAGATGGAGTAAAAAACATGGCATGAGCTTTTATCATGCATAGTCAATATCTTAATTTTTGCGGTTATCACAGTAATCCTTCGACCAAAACAAATGGTGTCACCATCTTAATGAATTCTACTATTTAACTCCAAAGGGAAGAGAGGGTAGCCACTGTCCAGAATTGGGTTGCTACAGCTAAGCAGTTGTGAAGTTTCTTCTGATCCGGTAACTTGCCCTTGCAACTTGCAAGCAGGGAGACTCGATGGGATGGTTGACGCACATCTCCTACCAATCAAGCAAAGCGATCGCTGCTTCAAGCAGGGGACTTTCGCCCTGAAAGGATTGCCCCGGTTGAGATGAAACATACGGACGCACGCTAAATGAATCACCTCCAAAACGACGCAGAAGAGAGCACGAGCGTGACTATAATTCTAGTGCGGCGCCAGTGCCCCCACATGCGCCAGACACGGGCCGGAATTCTCGGCCAATTCAGCGGTTCCCAAATCGAGTAGGGGGCAAAAGTCTGAAGCGCACGGAACGAACAGCCATTGGCGAAAATTCAGAGAGTGGAATTCAGAGTGGCGGCGCAACCGGAGGAGGGGAGAGGGGGGAATGGGGGCTGTAGGGTGGGTACCGTGGTGGGAGTAGGCGTAGACGGCCCTCCAGGTGTAGATGTGGTCGCCGGGCCTGATCTCCGACCGCTCCACCCGGTTCGACAGAAGCCCCATCGCCGCCGCCGCCGCCGCCGCCGTCCCAACAACGACAGCAACACTCTCTCCTCCGCGAGAGTAGCAGCCGCAGCGGGTGTCGGTGCTGCCCGTGGGAATGGAGTGAGCTGCGCTGTATATAAGGGGAGGCCGAGGCGAGGTGATAATAGAGGCGGAGGGGGAGGTATATTCGCGCCGACGAGGTAACCTCGGTGGGGGAAATGGAGGCGAGGTAAAGAATGTCGCTGTCACACGGCGCAGTAGCGCCAGCGCGAGGCAACCACCACCCCGTTGGGCTCGAGTCGAGGACCGGGAAGAGTCTCCTCGGTCGCTGGGGGCGAATGTGGGGAACGGAGAAATGACGGAGAACCACCAAACGCGAAAAGGGCCCCGGCCGAATCACGTACGTCGCGCTCACCTGCCGCCGGCGTCACGTTCAACTAGACTCGCAGACGTTCAACTTGGCTTGATTGCCATGCACAATTTCGTTGATGTTGTGATGCGATCCTCGATTGTTTTTTATGGTAAAAAGGGCGAAGGCACCGATGATTAGAGCAGGAAAGGAGTGATTGATGATTTTTGAACGGGGAGTGGTTTGGTATGGACATCACACCTCACCGAACAAGATAGCGATGGCACTGAACTGAACCCGATGACGATGGCACCTAATGGGACTTTACCGAGTTGGGAGCTGAAATTGTTCACCTCGTTGATTCTCCAACATGGACATTTTGTTTTTACATGAACATGGACATTTCTTGCTAAATAGTTCAAGTGTATGTTTGCAACAAGTTCATCACTAGATTTTGTTGTTCAACTGGGTACGAAACCAACTTCGATTTAAAACATTAGTTTTTAGCATTCTAGATTTTTAGTTTTCTTAGTCTTGTTACAGATTTAGTTTTTCCAGATCATTGTGTTTTTGTTTTTACGTGCGAGAGTAGATTCAAGGGTGTGTTTGAATTGTAATCCCTGGTAAAAAAAAAATATCGTTGTCCCGTCGCCGATGCGAGGCACGCACTACAAACAAGTTGTGCTCGAGTGCGGGAGTCTTTCTTGATCGTTGGGCTTTTCAGCTCTTCATACTATAAGCAAAAAAGGCCATCGACCGAATCACGTCACACTCACTTATGATCACGTCACGTAGAGTCGTAGGTTATGTAGCAGTTGACGCGAGGTGGGATCGGCATGCTGCAGTGCTAAACGGTTGGGCTCTTGGATTGGATGTGATTCCTATAAGTTTTATACCGTGACACTTCTAAAAATTGGAGGGTTCGTCTCAAGCCTTCGACATATAGGGTGCGGGACATGTCACCTACTCCATTCACCACCAAACTCTGCATTAGCCATCAGGTGCCAATGTTCCACTTGGGCGGCATGATGATTTTTTTCCGAGAACATGTGAGTGGCTTTATGTTGTCACAAGGATATGCCCCATGAGTTTGCTTGCCTACCGTGTCGTCTATGCATATGTCACTTATAGTTTTTTTTTTGTTCTGAATGGCAAATGGTGGCATTGCCCAGGACAACGATGATTAGGGTGAAAAGAGATTGATTAGTTTCCTTGCTAAACAAAACGTGCTTTGGAGTTTTCATAGCACACTTGCTGAACAAGATACAAATTGTGATGTTGTGACTAGTGCCCCAAAACAAAATATAATTTGTTTTACAACATCAACAGATTGCGCATTACATCAAGTGAATTGGTATTAGGCCTTGAGTTATGATGCTTGTGGACGCATTCAGATTCTGGTTTGATCCTCACATCACGTACAATCAATAAAATAAAACATACAAATACATAAATATTATCACTAGACAACCAACATAATGTGCTCTCTCATTGTAATGAATATGAGCATCTACAATGCTCCAATACAATGATATGGTCAGTTGCCAAGTTTGTCTGCTAGTTTACTTGTCATATCTTTTGAAAACCATCATGTTAGCACATTCTTTATACTAAATATTGTTACTTATGCACAACTGATTATGTCTTTCATTCTTAAATATGTTCTCAACACACAACATTTATAATGATAATTTTTATTGTATTTAACAACATTAATCACATAGCAACACCAAAGTGCAACTCCATATTTAAATTACACCATTTCTAGTATTTAAGTGGGAGCATTTCATTGCTCCTGAATCCATTAAAAGGGAACAATGTGTGTCACTGAGGTGTAAATGTCCTTACATGTCATTTATCTAGTGTATTTAAATTTTTAAAAAGTGTTGCATGTCGTATGAAATATCCTATCTCTAGTTTAGTTATTAGTTATTAGTACTATAAAATTCTAGAGCGTATGAGGTGTGAAAAAAGTGGTTTATCCTCGAATCCTCTTCTGGTTTTTTTCCTGAGGGAATCCTCTTCTGGCTACCTCGCAGAGTTTAGGTTCGAGCTTGATGTCCAGCCTTGAGGAAAGCTAATTTATTTCGATCCCATGAAAAGTTAAATTTTTTGGTAAAAAAAAAACTTGGGCTCAAATAAAACCTGTTATCGGCTGCATTCTAGGCCCTCCACATTCATTGCCTCTGCCACTCGCTTCAAAATTGGGCTGAGATCACCCACAAAGTTAAGCTAGTAGAGTCCCGCACAGGCCCAGCACGAGAGACCCACTCAACACCACACCCTCACGCGCGGCAACCCGCACGCACTCGCACTGTCGCCCCCTCAGCGTAGCAGATTACTGTTTTCTTAGCCTAAGTTTTCCTGTTAAAGCTTCAGTAATCCTAGGAAAAGTAGTTACTTATAGGATGTAGTTCTGTGAATTTTTTATGGCGTTGACCTGTACCATTTTGACCATTGGGTTTAGTGTTACATTTTGCTTTGTCAAAAACATTAGCACAGCTGTCAGCACAGATTTCTACTATTTGTCTTAAAGAGCTTTTTTTTGGAGAAACTTTGTGTTTCTCTTCATTGAACAAAGAGAGAGTTTAACAGTACAGACCTCCGAGAGGAGGCAGGTTACAGGAACAAAATAAGAAACTAGTGGACGCCATCAGCATGATCATTCGTAGGCCGGTGGCACCGGTCCTGGCCCAAAGGGTCGGTTCGTCTCTGATTCTCGCCGAGAGCTTTGAAATGGACGTTTATGACCAAATACATTATAAATCGATGGTGCTTACTTACTATGCCGCCCGTAGTTTTCATGCATCAATTATAACAACTGAGTAGTGCTTAGATGCTTTCCGACAGGTATTTTCGCATGATAATTAAAGAAAACTAATGGCTGTGATTTGAAGAACTAATCCACCTGCTTTGTCTACTTGAAGTGTAGTTAGTAACGTTTATCTTTGTCCAAACACCAAACTCATGTCGACGAGACAGCCCTCAAGCACCTACCTGAGAACCACCAATAATACGGTGTCAAAGTTGCATTCTTCTCCATTCCAAGGCTTGGAATCGCAGTTCCCATTCAATTTTTTGGTAAGAACTCTGTTCTGTCCATATACGTCACCCCGTGAGCTTGCCGGTGCCAAAATCATGAACCTAGGTCATCCGCCTTGCCAACCATCTGCACTTCCCTCAGCCCATCAATGAGGCTGGCTGCGGCCTGGGTTCGCTCGCCATTCTGCCCATGAAGAAGAAAAATAGGGTCCTTGTTAGGGAATGGCTAGCATGTCCCTGAACGCAGGTAGGAAAGACGGGCTGTAATTCTATTCTGGTTGTCAAAATCAGGATTCTATCATTGGGTAGCCCGGTCCACTACCCGATGGTCGGCACTGGTCTGAGCACGCCGCTGGTTGGCGTGTACAGTGGTCTAGGCCGGCGGCGTTAACGCGTCCCAGCCTTGGCCATGGAAGAGTGAATAGTCGAGAAGTTAGAAATTCACGGGTTCGTCGTCCAACTTCCCATATGGGCTGCATGGCCGTCTCTGACTATTTTTCTTACTCCGCCCTTAACGTTAAGTACTAACGGATGCCTTAAGATTTATGCAAAAAAACTTTAGGAAAGCATTAAGCACTCCTCTTAATGGTTTAATAAGTTGGTTCCTATTTTCTTGTAGTACCCTTCCAGTATTTTTTTGAGAGCAGCTGATTTCCATTTGGACGTTACTTGGATATTTGTCGTAGTCATTGAGCTACATGATAGGTTAATAACTCACCATCTCCTCAGTTGATGACTTGTAATTTTCTCAGCTCAAAAGGCCCTTACGTTCAATGTCTTTTAGAATTGTATGCCAAGTGAGAGATATGCGCAAATAATTTACTACCTCCGATCCGATTTAGTTGGCGCGGGGGGCGCGGGGCTTCGCAAAGTTTTGCCTACACGTTCCCTAAACCGGAGGGAGTAGTTTTTACACTCTTTTTGCAGACATGCCTTTTGGACCGCAGATGACTGGTTATGAGCAGAAAATGGCTGGATGTAAGGTAACATAATAATTACTTGTTCGTCAGTAAGACTAGCAGCCTTTTTAGTAAATGTGAAGTACTGGATTATTAACTTGACCTGGTGCATCTTTGCAGAGGCCTTCTGGCTGTTCTTATGAGGGCCCTTTCTGCGGGTTTTGTTCCGGACGTAGACTTTGTGCCTTTCGTTTGGAGCAGTTCGGATTCTGATGACCCATCCGATAAGGGGAAGGGAGGTGAACCGGGTTCTGGTCAGGACCCGGGCAATGCTCGGCCTGCTCGTGAGGGGGATGGTGATACTGAGATGACCATCGCGCCGGGATCTGGGGCTGTAGGTGGTAACAGCTTGGCGGCTGAGGTGCAGTCGCTCCTTATTGGTAGGGCTGTTACACCTATCAACCCGAGACCCCGTCGCTCGCCTTCCCCGTCTACACCAGCTTCCGGGGGGGCTCTGCCTCGTCGTCCGACGGAGCTCCGGGCTCGCCGACCTCCCCTTCTTCACCGAGCCTTGGGGGAGGTAGGTGCTCCTTGCCGCCGGCCAGGGTGGTCTCGCCGACCTCCCCTTCTTCTCCGAGCCTTGGGGGAGGTACGCGCTGTGTGCCGGCGTCCCCGGGCTTTCAGCCGGCCTCGTCTACCTCCGGAGGAGGGGGGGGTACGGCCAGCGGAGGGTCGCCTCGACTCCGTTATGGTTGGGGACGTCCCTCTTGACTTGCCCACTTCGACCCCACCTCCTTCCGCACCCAGTGGGGGTGGCTCCCGTGACACTTCTCCGGCTGATGGGTCTATGGCGTCTCCGATCCCCCCGCCTACACCGTCCTCTCCGGTTTCCAGAGGGGGGGCAGCTATGCCGGGGGCTGTGGAGCCGGCCATGTTGGGGGTTGCTACCGCAACTGAACCCCCTTGCATGGTTAAGCCGGCGAAGGTGCAGCCCCTGGCCGCGGCTGTGTTGCGGCGTAGCAGTCGCCATGCGGTGGCGGCGGATGGGGCCGTCGCTACGGACGAGGACTCCCTCGCCAAGGCTATGCGTAGGAAAGCCATGCTGAATGGCCAGATAACCCCGGGTATGCCCTCAAAGCCTAAGTCTTTTACTTCTCTTTCTGCGCATCAATTATCTTCTAGACTTCATAAGGTTGGCGTTACCATGGGAAGGAATGAGGTGGAGGTTACTGTTTCGGCGAATGCTCTTAAGCACATGGAGTTTGACCGAATAAAGGTTTATCCTATTGCTTCGAGTAAGCCGATGTCTATCCCTCTAGAGGAGGATGAGGCGACTGACAATGTCGATGGTTATCTTCTATCTCATCTAGTTGGGGAGGTGTCGGAGGTGGATCTAGAAGGATCAGGGTTAGGGTCTATTTATGACCTGCATGCCTCTGGTCGTAAATCTAGGAACGCTTCCGCAAAACGGATCATGAAGGGTCGAATATCTCCACGAGTTTCCCGATGAATGGCATGTTTATGAATAGCAGAGGTCTCGGTGACTTGGCTAAACATTTGCATATCGCACAATGCATCCAAGATCATAAATTGGATTTTGTGGCCATCTCGGAAACAGGGAGAAGAGACTTTCCAGTGAGTGTCCTTAACCGTTTATCTGGCGGTTTGGATTTCCATTGGTTTTCTCATCCGCCGCGTGGGAGGTCTGGGGGCATTCTACTTGGCGTTAACTCAAATTCTATGGATGTGTTGGCAGTTTCGGATGCGGACTTTCACATAAAGTTCCACGTCCGGAATAAAGCTGATAATTTCATTTGGAGTTTGGTCGCTGTGTATGGTGTTGCTCAAGAGGAATATAAGGCGGCTTCTCTGCGTGAATTGGTTAATCTTGCTAAAGATAACCCGCATCCTATTCTTATAGGGGGGGACTTTAATATGCTAAGATTCCGTCATGAGAAGAGTCGTGGTAGATTTGATGGTCATTGGCCCTTTCTGTTCAACGCTGTCATTGATAGCTTCGATTTGAGAGAGGTCCATATGACAGGTAGACAGTTCACCTGGGCGAACAGTCTGCCAGAACCGACATACGAAAAACTAGATCGCGTGCTGATGGACACAGAATGGGAGTCCAAATATCCTATGGTGTCTGTACGCGCCCTAGAACGTATCGAGGCTCTATCGGATCATGCCCCGATTATTTTGACCACTGGTATGCCGAAACCAACGGGTAAACCCCAATTTAAATTTGAATTGGGGTGGTTGACCTGGGACGGTTTTATAGAGATGGTCAAACGAATTTGGGATCAGCTGATTGATGGCGCGACTCCTGTTCAGAGGTGGAATAATAAGTTGCGTAATTTACGCACACACCTTAGGGGTTGGGCACGCCATACTACTGGTCTTCTCAAAAAAGAAAAGGCTCGTCTTGCTGCCATTATTGATGAACTCGAAGAGATCACGGAAAAACAGCCACTAACGACACAACAGATTGATCTCAAGAGTCAATCGAATGCGTCTTTGGCGAAGCTGTTACGCGAAGAGGAAATCAAATGGTATCAACGGTCTAAAGCTATGTTCATCCTGCAAGGTGATTCGAATACAAGGTACTTTCATAATGTCGCCAATGGCAGGCATAGGAAGAAGCTTATTCATTCACTTCATCAGGAAGACGGACTAGTTGAAGGACAAGATGAGCTAAAGAGGTATATAACCAGGTATTATAAAGGTTTATTCGGGGCTCCGGAGGAGGGCAACCTCTCTCTTGATGAGTCTCGTACCGATGATATACCTCAAGTTTCGGATGATGAGAATGCTTTTCTTACCGCACCTTTCTCTGAAGAAGAGGTGAGAAAAGCAGTCTTCCAGATGGAACATAACAAGGCTCCAGGTCCTGACGGATTCCCAGCCGAGTTTTACCAAAACTTTTGGGACATCATCAAACCTGAATTGCTGGCTATGTTTAATGCGCTGCATGACGGACAGCTTGAGCTTTTTCGCCTCAACTTTGGTGAAATAATTTTGTTGCCAAAAATAAAGGACGCAGAGAGGATCCAACAATATCGGCCCATATGTCTCCTTAATGTAAGATTCAAAATTTTCACGAAGGTGGCAACCATTCGATTGAACACGGTCGCGGATCATGTGGTTAGACCTACACAAACTGCATTTATGCAGGGGAGGAATATACTTGATGGTGTGGTCATTTTACATGAGACGGTTCATGAGTTGCATCGTAAGAAATTGAATGGGGTGATATTTAAAATTGACTTCGAAAAGGCTTACGATAAGGTCAATTGGGAGTTCCTCCAACAGACCTTACGTATGAAAGGTTTTTCGGTGGAATGGTGTACTTGGGTTCGGAACTTTGTCACTGGAGGTAGTGTGGCCATTCGAGTAAATGATGATACTGGTCATTACTTCCAAACAAAGAAGGGCCTAAGGCAAGGTGATCCGCTTTCGCCGATCCTATTTAATATAGTGGCGGATATGTTAGCGGTCATGATCGAGAGGGCAAAATTGGATGGACAGATTGAAGGAGTTATACCTCACTTAGTTGATGGTGGCTTATCTATCCTCCAATATGCGGACGACACAATTCTTTTTATGGAACACGACCTGGAAAAAGCTTTGAACATGAAGTTGATTCTATCAGCGTTCGAGCAGCTCTCTGGGTTGAAAATTAATTTCCATAAGAGTGAGTTGTTTTGTTTCGGCGAAGCCCTGGAGTTTGCGACTCAATATGCGGAATTATTCGGCTGTGAACAAGGTCAGTTTCCGATTAGGTATCTTGGCATACCTATTCATTATCGGAGACTAACGAATGCTGAATGGAAGCATGTTGAGGAGCGGTTTGAAGCGAGGTTGGCCAGTTGGAGAGGCAAACTGCTATCCTTAGGTGGGAGATTGGTACTCATAAATTCAGTATTAAGTAATATGGTACTGTATATGATATCTTTTTTCCAGCTGCCTAAAGGAGTATTGAAGAAAATTGATTATTTTCGTTCAAGATTCTTTTGGCAAGGGGATAGTGAGAAAAAGAAGTATAGACTGGCCCGGTGGGATGTGGTTTGCCGTCCTAAAGATCAAGGTGGACTTGGTGTCCATGATCTGCAGGTTAAGAATTCGTCCCTTCTAGGGAAATGGCTTTATAAGCTACTCTCGAAAGAAGGGACGTGGCAAACACTACGCCGAAAATATGTCGGTTCAAAAGCGTTGTCACAAGTGGTATGGAGACCAGGTGATTCACACTTTTGGGCCGGGCTCATGGCAACGAAGAAGCATTTCTTCCGCTTTGGAAAATTCGCTATTCGTGACGGGTCAGAAATTAGATTCTGGGAGGATAAATGGCTTGGTAATGCCCCTTTGAAGGATCAATACCCGGCTTTGTACAGTATAGTTCGCCACAAGAGTGAGACGCTAGCGGAGACTATGCGGACCTCTCCTCCAAATGTGGCGTTCAGGCGAGACTTAACCGGCCCTAGACTTGCAACATGGAATGCTCTTTTACAGAGATTAACCATGGTACAACTCTCAACAGGGACGGATGTCTTTCGGTGGTCTCTGAATGAGAATGGTCGTTTCTCAGTGGATTCCATGTATAAAGCCCTCATCCAAAGTGACGTGTCGTTGGTTAAGTGTGAGAAACTTTGGAAGATGAAAATACCGCTGAAGATTAAAATTTTCTCGTGGTATGCTCGTCGAGGAGTTATTCTCACAAAGGATAACCTTGTTAGGCGTAATTGGAAAGGAAGTACGAAGTGTGTTTTTTGTCCTCATGATGAGACAATAAAACATCTTTTCTTCGAATGTAAGGTTGCGCGTTCTATATGGTCAATCATCCAAATATCTTCTAATTTGTATCCTCCAAGATCAGTTGCGAATATTTTCGGAAACTGGTTGCATGGAATTGATGACAAGTTTAGAACTATAATACGGGTGGGAGCGATGGCTGTTGTCTGGTCGCTTTGGCTTTGTAGAAATGACAAGGTTTTCAATGATAAAAATGTTTCTATCTTGCAGGTAATATACCGGTGCACAGGTTTGCTCCGTTCGTGGTCCATGTTACAACGCGTGGAGTTTCGAGACCTCTTTACGGAGGCTTCTGTGCGACTGGAGACTACGGCGAGGGACATTTTTACTCAACATGGGTGGCGTAGTGATCTTCGTATCGGACCACCTCCATAGGCGTAGTGCATCATCTTTTGTGTTGTAACTTGAGGCCTATGTTTTTATGTTTTTGGAGATTGTCGGCTGTGTGCATCTTTGTTATGCAGAGGCCGGGTGTAATGCTTAACTCTTAAGTAATAAAGCCCTTTATCAAAAAAAAATATATGAGGGCCCTTTTCCTTCAAATGCATCAAACACCCTATATGTTGATGGTCTCTCTACCAACAGTACTAGACGGGAACTTACACGTATCCTTTTTGGCATAGGACTCTTTCTATGTTTATGTTCTCACCAACGATGCCAATCTTTTCCGTTGTGTTTTAGCTTTTCACCATTTAGTGCTTCAGCTCCTTGACTCTTGCTTTTCTAGACATATTTCTCCATTTTACCGGATTCTGTGATGTAAGGCTGGTCAGAGGACTTAATAATCAAGATGTAGTAGCTTTTGTTGACTTTGACACTCCTGCCCAAGCCTTTTCGGCCATGGAGTCTCTGCAAGGTGAATCTAATATCATCGTTAGCCTATGTTGTGCCTCTTACATTGTAGTATTATACTTAATACTTATGTTACCAATTCTTTTTGAATTATGTTCTGCACATCCTTTGCATCAATGTCATTGTCTAGCTAATTTGTGTCTCTTACATAAGTACTTACGGGTGTCGTTAATCCTTGTTTAATGTTTAATGTTTAAACGTTTCATTTCATTGTTTGTCCGCAAAACTTTCATGTTCTTACCAAGCTAGAGTTTACATGCTAAAATTTGCATGCAAAATGTATCCACTTGCCTTATTATTTTCTGCTACGTTTCACTTCCAATAGGTCATGTATTTACTATTTTTTATGTCTCAAACATTTTTCCTTGTATAATTTTATTCATTTGATATCCAGCATGTGCCAGATAGCTTTAACCTGAATATTATGAAAAGTATCTCGTATCGCTACTACTATTTTTCTTTTCTTTAGTATTTTAGTACATCAAAACTTTGTTCCATATATGATCACTTTCAGGCTTTCCATTGTTAGCATATCGCACTACCGTAAATATTGTCAGTGTTATAGCATTAAGTTGACACTTGTTCGGTTGTGGGTTTGAAACAAACTATGATGCTTCCTTTTGCAGGTTACATGTTTGACATACATGACCCATACACACACAAATTGCACCTCCAATTCTCTCCTCCTAGTCCGGGGGCAGGTGATAGACCTCATGATAGGCTTTAAATCGTGTGGTCTGCGTTTCTTCTACATCAATCTGAAACCTTCAATCTTCAACTTCCTTGCTTCTATTACCTCATGAGCGAGAATGGACAACTTGATTGTTTCTCAGGCTTTACCTGATACGCTATGATAAGCCTACGTTAGAACTGGAACCAGTATTTCTAGTTACCTGTTTTATGAGATGCTCTGTTTATGTCGTATTATAACTTATCATGTACTCTCCGCCTGCCCCATGCAGTACAAATATGTAACAATGGATCAAACTTTTCCGAGCACCTGAAGGTTTCTTATTAACAATGTTTAACAAAAGTGAGAGGTTTCTGTTTGGTGTCTACATCAATATAGTTTTTTTTGTTGCTTACCCAAGAGCCATGACATGGCATGTTCCCGTGCTCTTTAAGGTGGTCATGCTCTTTAAGGTGGTCATCATGAAAATAACTGAAGCTACAATTTGTCCAAAGCTGTTGTGTTTGATTGGGTTACTCAGGCAGAAACAATTATGTTAGGTTCATACTCACGCAGACACCTAGTCTGCTTGTCATGCTCTTTAGCTAAAATGTCCATAAATGGTGCCCCCACACTTTGGCCATGCTCTTTTAGCTAAAAATTCCATAAATGGTGCCTCCACACTTTGGCCAACCAAATAAGAAATAACCATACGCCATGAGTAATTGATCATATAATGGACCTTTCCGTTATATGGCTTGTCCTTACATGTGTAATCTATTCTTGTGAATCCATAGTGTTCAATCGAAAGATTATTGTGCTAGGTTAGAGGAATGGCTGGGAACTCACGTTGATGTTCACTGACATGAATGAGCCTACCAAGTCGTATCTCGTACGAGTATAACTTTAGTGGTTGAAATAGTCAATTAATTGTATGTAGGTTTGTTATGTTCACCTAGTTTATGACCCATATAATTGTTGGATCCTGGATTCTTGTTGCAATGATCTGCTTATTCCCAACAAACCCTAGTGCATTATAGTATTGGACAGTTTAATTTTAGCTGTTGGATTCTTTCTGCAGCGAGCTACTTCTCCCATCATGCCTTGTCTCGATCCCTCTAATTCTCTCCTCTGGTCATGTCATGCACCAACCTGAAGATTGTTCGGTAATCTATTTATTTTCTATGAACAATACAGCATGCATGAGTCTGTATGTATAATGATTAATGCCTGACTGCCCACAATTAAGCATAGTAGATCCGAAGACCTGTAGATTTTTATTATGTAATGAATTGCATCATGTAATTAGTAGTGATAAATAATAGGACCCTCATATGCTATATTTTAATTAGTAGTGATAAATAATAGGACCTGCAGATTTCACTATTACCTCGTAGCACTTTTAAACATTAATCATATATATATATATATCTTATTTCTATGGCCAGTATCACCTATATTTATTGGTTGTTATGCACTTTTGAGTTCATGCATAATTTTCCTATCAAGATTTTGAATTCAAACAACGTAAAAACTCTTTTTTATTGCTCTTGTCCGGATATTAAGCCAAAGTTGTGGGGTATGATCTCCCATGCATCCAATATTGAGCCCCCAGAAGACCGCAAATCTCCCATGGCACGAAAGGAGAGAGAGGGGAGGGATAGGGAGAGATACTCCTATTGTAATTCCTTAAAAATACGATAAGGAGATATATTTTGTGTAAAATTCATATTCTTTCATAGATATGCCCATGATGTAAAAACCACAATCACCAATCTGAAAGTGTTTTGGATGCTTCGATAGGTCGAGCGCGTCCACATACAAGGAAATGTACATTGTGTTTTGAGATACACCACTAGCCAACGAATTAGACTTTCTTTCCATGTCACATATCTAAGTTTGACAGGGATCTCATTACTCGTCAACCATCATGTATTCTATTTTCTTGGACATATAAACCCTAGATTTGGTGGGATAGAACTGTCATACCATACAAAAATGTGATGGTAAATTATATTATTTGTTGCAAACATGACTCAATTTTACATGCAAAGTTTGGTGAAATCCAACTGTCATACAATAGATAAAATATGACGGTAAATTCCTTTACCTGTGGTGAACATGACTCGCGTTTATATGGAAAGTTTGGAGGGATCCATATGTCATACCATAGACCAAATTCAACGACAATTGCCATTAATAAAAATTAAATAACCCTATTTTTGTGTTCACTCTTAATTTGCTCATCGTTCCACTTTATAATTTTCTAGTATCTCTGTATACTATTTGCTCAAGAGTGTTAACAGTGTTGAGGTTAAGCCCCTGAATAGCTCTTGATCACCATGGTTACAACCGGTTCCTCCTCTAGCCCGAGCAACAAGGTACAAAGAGTGCTTGAATATTTTTAAAGTTCATTCATCCTCGTAGCACTTTCAAACATTAATCCTGGATATCTTATTTGTATGGCCGGTATCATCTGTTTGTATTGTTTGTTATGCGCTTTTGAGTTCATGCATTATTTTCCCATCAAGATTTTGAAATCAAGCAATGCATAAACTCTTTTTTATTGCTCTTGTTCGGAGATTGAGCCCAAGTTGTGGGGTATGATCTCCCATGCTTCCCATACTGAGTCCCCAGAGTCCCCCAACTCTACTGTGACAAAGAGAGAGGAGTGAGGAGGGACAGAGGCCCCTATTGTAATTCCTATAAAATGATAAGGAGATACTTTTTTTTTTGTAAAATACATATTCGTTCATAGAGATGGCCATGATGTTAAAACCACATTCACCAATGTCAAAGTGCTTTGGATGCTTTGATAGGTCAATCACATCCACATGCAGGGAAATGTGCATTGTGTTGTGAGCTACACCACACGTCTACAAATTGGACTTTCTTCCCGGTCTTGGCGGGCATCTCATTACTCGTCCAACCATGGTATATTATCTTTTCTTGGACATAAACCCTAGATCTAATGGGATCCAACTATCATATCATAGAGAAAATATGATGCAAATCATTTGTTGCAAAGATGACTCGCTTTTACTTGCAAAGTTTGGTGAAATCCATCTGTCAAACCATAGAGAAAATATGACAATAAATTCCTTTACATGTGGCAAACATGACACATGTTCACATGGAAAGTTTGGTGGGATCCATCTATCATACCATAGAGAAAATATCACGGTAAAATTCATTATTAAAATTAAAGAAACTTTCTTTGTACGTATACATCTTAATTTGCTCATTCCTCTCTTTATAATTTGCTAGCATCTGTGTATACTATTTTCTCAAGGGTGTTAATAGTGTTGAGGTTAAGCTCCCGGGTAGATCTCCATCAACATGGTTACTACATGTTCCTCCTCTAGCCCTAGCGAGAAGGGACAAAGAGCGTTTGAATATTTTTAGAGTTGTTCCCTTGTAACACTTTCAAACATTAATCATAGATATCTTATTTCTATGGTTGGTATCACCTGTTTCATTTTTAGTTATGCGCTTTTGAGTTCATACATAATTTTCCTATCAATATTTTAAATCAAGCTATGCATAAACTCTTTTTATTGCTATTGTTCGGAGATTGAGCTCAAGTTGTGGGGTATAATCTCCCATGCTTCCAATATTGAGTCCCTAGAAGGCCCCCAACTCTCCCAGGAGAGATACAGAGAGAGACTCGTAGTGTAATTCCTAAAAAATGATTAGGAGAGAGAGGGGGGGGATAAGGAGATACATTTTGTGTAAAATACATATTCGTTCATAGAGATGTCCGGGGTGTAAAACCCACAATCACCAATCTCAAAGTGTTTTGGATGCTTTGATAGGCCAAGCACATCCACATACATGGAAATACACATTGTGTTGAGAGATACACCACGAGCCAACGAATTATACTTTCTTCCTCTGTCTCATATGTAAGTTTGGTGGGGTTCTCATTACTCGTCCAACCATTGTGTACTATATTTTTGTTGCACATAAACCCTAGTTTATTAGGGGAAAAAACCCTAATTAATGGGCTAAATCATCATGTTTCATGTCCTCCCAACCCAAATCCCGATGCATCCATATATTTTGTTTCTCTTGCATCACCTCTATACTCAATGTTTCTGTTTTCAAAACTCCAAACCTCTATTTCAGAACATGAGTGACACTGGTGGCCTCACTACCCTCACAAGTTAGGGTGACCCCCGCCTGCATCATGTCACCATCTCAAGGTTGTCAAATAATCTGACCACCCAATACCAACTCTTTCCTGATTTCCCTTACAAAAATCCATGCCCCGGTTCCACACAAGCAAAACCGCCATCATTTCACCACCGATGATGGACGATAAAGACCTATAAGGTTCATGAACACTCTACACTACTAGATTTACTTATCTAAGTTGCTGCCATGTCTCCGATTCCAATTCTCCTCAATGAACACTCGACTTCAAGTTGATAGTCGGTAGTTACTTCTAGCAAAATGTGCTGACTCTTGAGTGACGTAAAGTCATTCTGACGAACCTATGCAATGTGCAATATGATGCATTCCCTTTGCATCATGATATACCTAGGAGACTACTTATCATTCCTTTAATAACTCAGCCCTCTTCTCGATCCCGATTATAATTCACTTGACTAACTCGTAGTTCGAGTGCTCCGAGCTCTTAACCGAGTCGCATGACCGTGCTTCCTGAACTAAATCACTCGAGATGGCCAAGAGAATATATCTACGATTTGGAGGGGAAAATTCCATCTTGGTCAACCATGTCATCCAGCTTGTTTCATAGCCAACCCGGAATCTACCTCTGTAACCACCCAATTACGAAGCGTTTGATTCACCCTAACCCGGTCAATTCACAACTCGTATCATAAGGACCTCTGGCCAAAGGACATCTCATATGCATTGCTTGATACTAACTAATGATAACATGATCATTGCATCTCAGAGTGGGTATGTCCGAGTCGGTAAACTCGTTTACCAAAGTCAGTACTATTGGATTAGTATCACCATTCCCATGCCAGGTTGAACCGAGTCATCCACTAGTCAAGGGTACCACATAACCTTGTTAGTTGGGGACTACTAGTACAAGCATTATACAATATATAATTTCGCAGCCGAACCACATATTTTATGATACATATCATTGATGATGTTGAAGGACGATTATTACATAACATATAAATACACTTAGGAATATCATCATACATGATGGCCTCTATTACATATTTACAACATTTATTGACTGTCTCCATGAGTGCACAAGATATAAGATTTTACTGTATGTTATATTCCCGTCGGATGTTAAAAAACTAATGTGATAACCTCTCTCTAGGTCTTCAGAACCTAGAATCCTAAGTCTGTATTTATTTAGGTGATTGACCCGTGAAAATATCAGTTATTCATTCATGCTTGAGGCCTCTAGCTTCCTGTTATAGAGCTGGTTGAGACTGCACGAAGAAAGGAAGTCTCGTATAGGGGCATGAATCCCAGGAGGTGGCACAACCATGTGGAGGAGACGTGCAACATGTGGAGGGATTATGTGGTGTTGGAACATGAGGCTAGTCTGCAGGAGGATACATGTCTGCAGGAGGAACAAACCGTCAGTCACATTTTGATAGGGTCTGTGCACGCTCGCCAGGTCTAGATGGCTGCTTCCAGGGGCTGGGCGTGGTCGTCGCCATCTTTAGGTTTGAGGACACATTGCAGTCTTGGTGGCTCAGGTCCATGAAGCATCTCAACATGAAGGACAATAGAGGTTTTGACACGCTCCGATTTCGATCAGTTGAAGACTTTGGAAGCAACACACTGGGGGGTGTTCAACAATATCAGTCTCCAGTTCTCGGTTCAAGGATTGGTTGATTGAATCATCATTGATTGGGAACAATGGAGAGTGGCCGGCCTAGGTGGGATTAATGCTTTCACAAGAGTAGTTCTTTAGAGTTTAGGTGGTGTGGTGTCTTAGTGTAAGGGGGGTGTGATAGACGTTGTACACAACGTTCTGTCACTTTCTTGTACTCACAATTCTATCTACTATAAAACTAAGGTACACAATGCATATTCTAAAAAAAAGGAACATGCGGCTAGTGGCGGTAGGGTTGGAGGGGGTTGCTGACAGTGCGAGTGAGATTTCTATCGACGTGATATGATAATGAGGATATAGAGAAAGAGCATAATGATAGATATTTGTTGTGAAATACACAGTAATTCATAGAGGGTGCGAGGATGTAAAACAAACAATCCTTACTCTCAAAGTGTTTTCAACACTTCGATAGCCCAGGCACGTCCAAATATGGGGAATGAATTAGCCTTTATAGGACAATGCTCAAAAGTTTCCTTTACATACTTTCTTGTCTTGTAGCACTCGTCCTCAAAATTTATATTGTCGTTCTAGAAGGACTGCCTCCATGTAACATAATGCCCACTATATGTAGGCAATCAGAGGGAAATTAAAAGTGGAGCCTAGAAGCACATTCTCCCACCTATAAAAGGCAATCAGAGGGATGAGGCGGGGTACATGGTCGGATAGGGAGCTACGCAATGGTGCGATAAATATTTCTACAAGTGAGATATGATAACGAGGAAAGAAACACGTCAAAGAGAAATATTTGTGTGATCACATTTAGTTCGTAGAGATGGCCAGGATGTAAGGGCATCTCCAGCGGGCCACCCCAAACGGACACGAGCTGTCCGCTCGTGTCCATGCGAACAGAGGACATGGCCCAGTGGCACACCTCAAATGTACAGGAGGCGCAGACATGTCTATTTCGCACCATCTCTAGCCCAAATTTGGGTTGGCTTCAGGGGAGAGCGGACAACGTCCGTGTCCGCCCTTGTCCCAGACCCTCCCAATAGGGACACACAACCCCAGTCTCTCCCTCTTTTCTCAATTCACACCTGACCTCCACCGCGGCTCAGTCCCTAGTGGTTGGCCGGTGCTAGCCTCGGCGTTCTAGGCCGTGTGGTGGTCGGTGTTGCTCAGGCCCGCCGCTGTAGCAGATCGGGCCTTGCTGCCATCCCTGCTATCATCTGAATCCTCTCTCACGTCGTCACTGACACCTTATCCACGCGGCCGCCGAAGGTTGGGTTTTACAACTGCCCTCCCTAATTTGGCCAAGATCTCGCTAAAAAACTGCAGCGTCCACAACCTGTTCAGCAATTTGCCCGACCGAGTTTTAGGTAGGAATTTGTCCATCGGTTTAATGCAAACACAACAAGGTTGATGTATTTATGACCATTACTCACATATTTTCGATAGTTCAGTCGAGTTATTCTGCTCCCATTTCATTGATACGTCTTCTGATGACTCGTCCGATAATGATATCGACATTTTGATGGTCGTGGCAACCCTCATCCACAACCACAATGAGAATGAGCTTCTAAACTTCAGGGGATCGGTGCCGAGGTGTGCACCTATGTTGGAGAGTAATAGAGAAGCCGGCCATGAACGACTCTTGAAGGACTACTTCCATCGCACCCATCCAACATAGAGAACCATTAGTCATCTTCTCTCATTTTTTATATGCAAAATATATTGTTTATTTTTATTTGCATTTTTATTATGAAGTATTTAAATTTTAAAGTAGCCGAAATAGTTGAAATGAACAAAAATGACCCACCCCGAACATAATGGGAGCTACCGTTGGGTGCACACCCACCCCAAATGGACCAAAACGGACACTTTTTGTGTCCATTTTGAGGGGCCTTTGGAGATACAGTCAGATGTTTTGGACCCTTCTATAGGCCATACATGTCGGGAGAGGCACTTTGGCTCACAGGTGCATATGCACCCTTTATTTCAAATGTGTTTTTGAACACATTTGAAATGTCAAAATCTTTTCAAAAAAAGTTATTCGCATATAGATCTTAGCATAGGATGTGTTCACAAAGTCGTTTCACGGAAAACAGACACTTTTATTGGCAAGGTAAAAAAGACAAAAATTTGTCCTAAAATAAGGTTTTCTCGAGACATTTTTGTCTTCTTACACAAGCCACATGAAACATTGGTTTTCCACAAAACTACTTTGGGACAACTTAGAATATGAATATGAATCCATGAAATCTAATTTCAATTTTTTGAACATTTTGATATTTGTTTTTTTAAACCGGGTGCATATGCACCCAGGAGCCAAAGTGGATTTCACATACATGTCCACATACGGTGGTAAATGCAAGACATTAAAAATTTGAAAATATTAACACATGTTCAAGCCCATTGCGATGTTCACACATGGTATTAAGGAAAAAATACAAACTGTTCAACAATCAAATTTGGTGTTCCGTATAGGTTTTTATAAAATTGTTTTTTGTTTGGGATTCAAAGTATTATTTCCATCATGAAACTTTACAGACATCTAAAATAAATAAAAATAGCTTCTTCTGATTTTTTTTTTGAGAATTTACTCTCATATGGGAGCATATTATGTTTTGAAACATGTCAAACTATTTTATTGTTGACATTTTTCATTTTCTATTTAGGTGTGCACCACGACCCTCCATCACTCATTTCAAACTTACCAACGATACTACGCTTAGATCGCCCACACACAAAAAAATATTGCAGGCCCATAACGCAAAATCCCCTAAATCTCTCTATCCCACCTACATGTGTAGCATCACGCATTCGTGATACGTGTCAAACGTATCTATAATTTTTGATCATGCCATGCTTGATTCCTATCATTATTACATATATCATTTCAAGGCATTTTATTGGACTAACCTATTGACAAGATGCCCAGTGCCAGTTCCCTGTTTTTGTGCTGTTTTTATTCAGAAAGTTACTTCTGGAAATATTCTCAGAATTGGACGAAAATTTACGACGATTTTTTATTGAAGAAATAAGGACCGGAGCCAGAAGGGCGACCCCGGGAGGGACCCACAGCCCTGGGGAGGGTCCCACCCGCGGGTGAGAGGGGGGCCGCGGCCGGGGGCCGCCCCTGCCCCTCGGGCATCCCCTCGGGTGCCTCCGACGCCTATAAAATCATCCTCGACGCAAAAACCCTAACCCCCGAAGGATTTTCCCAAATACGATACAGAGCTCCGCCGCCATCGCCAACAAGTTTTGGGGGTCAGATTGCCTGTTCGGCACCCTGCCGGGACGGGGATTGGCCCCCGGAGCCATCTTCACCACCACCGCTGCCTCCGGGATGAGTTGTGAGTAGTTCCCCCTGCGGACTACGGGTTTGTAGCAGTAGCTAGATGGTACTCTCTCCCCCTTGTTGTTCAATACCATGTTCTCGTGAGCTGCCCTACATGATCGAGATCAATCCGATGTAATATGCGTTGTGTTTGTTGGGATCCGATGGATTGGCACGTTATGATCAGATTATTTATGTTTATGAATTGTTGTTGCTGCAATATTGTTATGCTTAATGCTTGTCACTAGTGCACGAGTGGCATGATCTTAGATTTGGGCGCGTTATGTTTGCATGAATATAATTGATGCTTAGATCGTATCTACAAGTTGTATGCACCTGTTATTAGTCCGGAACCGGAGACCTCGAGTGACAGAAACGGGGACATCGATGGGAATGGTTAGTAACTTGAGGATTACATGTGTTCATTGTGTGTTAATGCTTTGCTCCGGTGTTCTATTAAAAGGAACACCTTAATTGCCATTTGTTCCTTAATTGGCCCGGCTGAAACCGGATGGCAGGACAAAAGATGTTGTGCGAATTCTCATTGCGAGTAGTTACAACTATATATGGAATACATGCCTACGTATGATTGATAAACTGAATGCTTTGTCATAATTAATTAATTAGTGCAATTCTGTCAATTGCCCAACTGTAATTTGTTCACCCAATGCATGATTATTTGCTTAGGAGAGCCGCCACTAGTGAAACTATGAACCCCGGTCCATATTTCTCCATCATTGCTTTCGTGTTTCTGTTACTATTGTTCTCAAATCACTGTTGCTTTCACCTCTCTCGTGTTACTTGTGCTTCTCCAGGTGTGGCTGAATTGACAACTCAGCTGCAAAGACCTCTATGTAATCTTTGGCTCCCCTTGAGTCGAATCAATAAATTGGGTTATACTACCCATGAAGACTGTTGCGATCCCCTACACTTGTGGGTTATCAAGACTATTTTTTGGCGCCGTTGCCGGGGAGCCATAGCTCTACTTATTGGTTCACTTGGGAAGTACTCACTTTCTCTCTACTCTCTTTATTGTTATTGTTATCAATGGTTAACTTCTTTGAAACTAGATCTTATTGGCAAGGCGGATTCACGGAGGATCAACAAGAATATTATAAGGAATACCGCTTGTCACAAAAAGGGATACACTTATGGAAAATAATTAATACTCTGAACAATTATGCTAGAGACTTGTGCTTAAATTATGATATATCTTATTGCTGTGATGAGTCTAGTTGTAGCATGAATTTTAAACACCTTCCTTTTCAATGTGCTGGTAATGATAATGAAACCTTAGCATCTTATGCTAAGGGAAACTATGATTTTTATGATGTGGAACTTATTGAAGAATTTATTGCGTGGAAGGGTGCTTATGAAATTACTTCTTTGCTTGAAAATGATGATGATGCTCCTTATAAATCTGAAAGTTTTGCTATACTTAAATATTGCATGGATAATTATAAAGATGAAAATTGCTACATTACTGAATATATTAAGGGTTTATCTCCCCCAGAAGAAGAGACTAATGCCGTGCAGGAGCCTATGGAAGAAGAAATTGTTGAAACTGGAAGCTCATTGGATGAAAACGAGGAGGAGAGTGACGAACAAGAGGAGGAAGAATGGAGTAGCTACTCATCTCTACCTTCTAATGAGAGTAACTCTCTAACTCATACATTATTTGATTGTCCTCCTTCCTTACAAAAGGAGAATGAGTATTATGATCCCATTGATTCATTTGAAACATCCCTTTTTGATAAAAATGATCTTGTTATATATGATAATCCGTGCTATATTGATAAATCTTATGATAATCCTTTATTTACTCCAACCATTGAGATGCATGATAATGAAGAGTTGTGCTTAGAAAGTCTATATGATGATGGTCCTATATTACTTGATGATAAAAATTATAATGCTATTGAAAGTGGGTTTAATCCCACTATTTTTGAGATGGACCGAAACTATGTGCTTGTAGATCATGAAAAGCCTGTTTTAAGTGATAATTATATTGTTGAGTTTTTTCATGATGCTACTGAAAATTATTATGAGAGAGGAAAATATGGTTGTCGGAGTTCTCATGTCACTAAAACACCTCTCTTTATGCTAAAAGTTTTGAAGTTACACTTGCTTTACCTTCCTATGCTTAATGCTTTGTGCTTCATTGATTTATTTCCTTATAAAATGCCTATGCATAGGAAGAGAGTTAGACTTAAATGTGTTTGATAATTCCCTCACGATGCTCTCCCTTGTGTTTCAATACTTATTCTTATGTGAGCATCATTGAAAATACTGGGCCTAGCTAAGAGGCTATAAAGAAAAGCGCTTGTTGGGAGGCAACCCATCTTTTCTTTCAGTCTTGTTTTTGATTTTCTTGAGTCATGGAGTTGTTGCTTCTGTAGCAACTTCATTGTATCTTTTTGTTTTGTTTTTTGTGCCAAGTTTAGCCTCTAATACATTGAAAGTGCGAGGTGTTGTTTTGCTGTCCAGAAACAGAATTTTGTCCTTCACTGTTCGAAAATCTAAAAATCCTATGAATTTTATCTTTTTCTGAAATTTTTAGACAGAAAATCTGATACTTTTATCTATCTTTCGTTAGTTTTGACTTTTCTCATTTGAGGTACACAAGTGCCTCGAAAAATTCGATCTTTACAGACTGTTCAGTTTTTGACAGATTCTGCTTTTATTTTGTATTCGTCTCTTTTACTATCGTCAAATGCGATACTCTAGAGATGGAGTGTCACATTGAGGCTTAGTAAACAGTAGCTAATTCCTAATAAAGTTGTTTGTAATTTGTCTTGAGTTGAACACATGTGCATTTTAATTTATGAGCACTAACCCTCTAATCAGTTTATGAGAAGTTTTGTGTGAAGGGAGTTTTTAAGTTTTGAACGACACGGTGATGTGAGAATGGAGAAAAGCTCAAGCTTGGGGATGCCCCCATGGAATCCCCCTGGAATAATTAAGAAGATTCAAGCGTCTAAGCTTGGGGATGCCCAAGGCATCCCCACTCTTCACCAACAACCATCAGGTCGTTTCGTTGAAACTACGTTTTTATCACTTTACATATTATGTGCTATGTTTGGAGCGTCTTTTTACTTTCAGTTTTGTTTGTTATTTTGCTGGTCATATCCTTGTTGGATCCTAGCTTTATTTGTGTGGGAGAGAGACACGCTCCATTCGCTTATATCTTGTTGAGTATTCTTAGCTACTGTTTGTTTGCTAGTAAGCTCTCGCTTTTAGCTTTTATCTTATTTAGAGCTGCTAGTAGTTAATGTTAAACTCTCTTGATATTCACTTATATTTGTTAGAGAGTTGTTTTGGTTGCTTGGTTAATGTGTTAGATCGGTAAAATGCTATGCATGTGGTAGTGGTATGAAGTAGAAAAAAACCTGCATAGTCTTGTAGATCACTATGTGGATAATTTGATACTTTTCAATTGTTTTGAGACATTAAAATAACTAATGGTTAAAATGTGTTGGTTAATGGTGTTCGAGCTGATTAGTGGAGATGTGTTAGTAAAGCGTGGAGCCGTACTTTTCTGAACTAAACAACCTAAGTCAACAATGCTAATGCGTTATGAATTCTGCTAAGTTGAAAAGAAGTTCCTAGTGGGTAGTTACTGCAACGGTCGGGGAAGCCAACGGGGCACTTGTGTCGCCGCCACGATCCCTCTCGGGGTGTCTCAAACCATTTGTGGAACATTGAAACTGCTAGTTGTTTGCAATATACGAAATGCATTGTGAGTTTTGGTTTTTTGGCACTTCCACTTCCATATTTTGCTAGCCTCTTCGGTGATGCGCAATGCCCTCTCTCACATTGAGATTGGTGCATACTTCGCGAGTACATCCAACTCCGTGGAAGAACTTCATCCTGTTCTCCTACACATAAGCCAACTATCTCCCTCAAAACGGCCACCATACCTACCTATCACGGCATTTCCATAGCCGTTCCGAGATGCATTGCCATGCAACATCCATCATTACATTACATGACTTGATGTCGTTCTTCATTACCATGTAGTTTGCTTGATCATTGAGTTAGTGTGCCGCGTGGCTTGCCACATGTTTTACATTTTTTCCACACTACGCTCGATCATGCATATCTTCTTTTATACATCATGTATTAGTCTTATGAGTTATGAGTACCAAAAAGTGTGATGATCCATTTGTAATATAGAGTGTTGCTCCTACAGTGAGGTATAAAATAAATAAAAAGAGAAAAATAAAAGAGCCCAAAGGAGGCCAAATGAGAGAGCATTCAAAAGAGCCAAGGAGGCCACCCAAAATCCAAAAAAATAGAAAAAGAGAGAGGGAGCAACACTACTATCCTTTTTACCACACTTGTGCTAGTAGCACCTACACTTCATTATAGAGAGTTCTCATGTTGTTTTAGTAGTATAACTATGTGGGGAATTAACGTTATAGAACTTGGCTTGTATATTCCAAGGATGAGCCTCCTCAAGTGAGCTCTAGGTCTTCATGAGCAAGCAAGTTGGATGCACCCCCACTAGTTCCATTGGAGAGCTTTCATACACTTATAGCTCTATGTGCATCCGTTGCATGGCAATCACTACTCCTCATACAGTGTCAACTACGGGACTTCCTTCTGTCTTGTGGTTACCTTCTCCGCTGTTTGAGCCTTTCTTTTTGACCTTCCAAACCTCCATTATTGTTCTCTTTGCCATAACATCATGGTGCCAAAGACACTTCTTACTTGCACTAGTTGAGTAGACTTCGAAATAGTTGATTTGTGAAGTAGATGGATTAGGATAGTTGACTTGAGCTTGGCTATTTCCATGAATGACTAATTAGATGCTTTGAAGAATGATTGATACTTTACATTGGAGACATAATTTGCAATTCTTCTTTCTAAACCTTATGTATGGTTCCATGTCTCCAACACACTTATTCATGAAAAGTTTCTAGCATTTGTTAGCTAGCGTTTGTTAATCATTGTTTGCTTAATGTCAACTATAGACAATTGTTTTGGATCACCTTATTCACATCGTGTGCTTTGCATGACTATCTTGATCAAGATTATATTCGTGGCATGTCAAGCTCAAAAATTATTTTGATTATCATTTACCTACTCGAGGAAGAGCAGGAATTAAGCTTGGGGATGTTGATACGTGTCAAACGTATTTATAATTTTTGATCATGCCATGCTTGATTCCTATCATTATTACATGTTTATGCTACATTATTATATCATTTCAAGGCATTTTATTGGACTAACCTATTGACAAGATGCCCAGTGCCAGTTCCCTGTTTTTGTGTTGTTTTTATTGCAGAAAGTTACTTCTAAAAATATTATCGGAATTGGACGAAAATTTACGATGATTTTTTATTGAAGAAATAAGGACCAGACCCAGAAGGGCGACCCCGGGAGGGACCCACAGCCCTGGGGCGGGTCCCACCCGCGGGTGAGAGGGGGGTCGCGGCCGGGGGCCGCCCCTACCCCTCGGGCATCCCCTCGGGTGCCTCCGACGCCTATAAAATCATCCCCGATGCAAAAACCCTAACCCCCGAAGGATTTTCTCAAATACGATACAGAGCTCCGCCGCCATCGCCGACAAGTTTCGGGGGTCAGATTGCTTGTTCCGGCACCCTGCCGGGACGGGGATTGGCCCCCGGAGCCATCTTCACCGCCACCGCTGCCTCCGGGATGAGTTGTGAGTAGTTCCCCCGCGGACTACGGGTTTGTAGCAGCAGCTAGATGGTACTCTCTCCCCCTTTTTGTTCAATACCATGTTCTCGTAAGCTGCCCTACATGATCGAGATCAATCCGATGTAATATGCGTTGTGTTTGTTGGGATCCGATGGATTGGCACGTTATGATCAGATTATTTATGTTTATGAATTGTTGTTGCTGCAATATTGTTATGCTTAATGCTTGTCACTAGTGCACGAGTGGCATGATCTTAGATTTGGGCGCGTTATGTTTGCATGAATATAATTGATGCTTAGATCGTATCTACAAGTTGTATGCACCTGTTATTAGTCCGGAACCGGAGACCTCGAGTGACAGAAATGGGGACATCGATGGGAATGGTTAGTAACTTGAGGATTACATGTGTTCATTGTGTGTTAATGCTTTGCTCCGGTGTTCTATTAAAAGGAACACCTTAATTGCCATTTGTTCCTTAATTGGCCCAGCTGAAACCGGATGGCAGGACAAAAGATGTTGTGCGAATTCTCATTGCGAGTAGTTACAACTATATATGGAATACATGCCTACGTATGATTGATAAACTGAATGCTTTGTCATAATTATTAATTAGTGCAATTCTGTCAATTGCCCAACTGTAATTTGTTCACCCAATGCATGATTATTTGCTTAGGAGAGCCGCCACTAGTGAAACTATGAACCCCGATCCATATTTCTCCATCATTGCTTTCGTGTTTCTGTTACTATTGTTCTCAAATCACTGTTGCTTTCACCTCTCTCGTGTTACTTGTGCTTCTCCAGGTGTGGCTGAATTGACAACTCAGCTGCAAAGACCTCTAAGTAATCTTTGGCTCCCCTTGAGTCGAATCAATAAATTGGGTTATACTACCCGTGAAGACTGTTGCGATCCCCTACACTTGTGGGTTATCGATTCGCACTATCGCGACCATAGTCGCTAGGAGAAGCAAAACACACACCTTTCTCTGTGTCTCCCATGTCGTTTTCACACTTCCTCCCTCCAACAATGATCAATTGCTGGAACCGACCACACGAAGTGCACGTCTGTCATTTAAGAATGGCCCGATTTCATAGTATATATCCCTAAGTTGTCGTTCCTCCGACCCTTAGTCATCGACAGCTGAAACCCAAGCACACTCTAGCGGACAGATCCAATAGGTCATTTTCCACTCACCAATACTAGTTGATAGAGATGGCCGTCCCCAACTATGCCATGTTTGTCATAGACCAGTCCACCAGGCACCATATATTACTCATTTTGGGTGTCGAACTGATGCAGTGGACCGCCCCTAACCCAACAATGCAGCTACATCACTATCTTTCACGGCTGTGTCCATGGGGACACCTCCATCTTTGTATGATGTTACTGCATCCTCCAAACATCGAATCCATAATGGGCCCACCCATTGATAAGAGCTTGATGTCACATAGAGGGGAGGAGGTGAATATGTGATTAAAAAATTAGGGTTTGACGTAAATAAATATTGACTAAAACTAACGTAGATAAAGCAGCTATGTGCACCAACAACTTATAATAAACAAGATAAACAACTATGTGAGAGCAAGATAAACAACCTGATCTACCTGACCATCATAGCCATGCCGACAAGGGACGTACGGAGATATTAGGATGTTGTCAACCCAACAATAATATTTGATGACGACGCCACCGCCGTAAGGAGCGTCTGTAATGGTCAAGCAACATGTTCGTGTAAATGACGGCGTCGCCGCCACCATGACCAGAATGTGTTCACCGCCAAACCGGTCCACCATATTTCCAAGGCTACATTGAGGGGGATGTCCAACGTTCCTGAGCTACTTCATACCCAACATGCAGCTTTGATGGAGGCCTCACCCTGTAAGAAGCGAATGTAGTGGACACGCACTATAACATATGAAGTACACACATTACCGCAAAAGGTACTATTATTATGAGAAGTTCACACCCTAACATTTGATACATAGATTAACATGAAAGTACAAACAAACATGTGAAATATAATTGCTTTAATAGTAATCTACTTCAGAAAATTCAAAGCTCTGTTACTATCACACTTTTCACAGAACATTCCAAGCGCCATAACTATCACACTTTTCAATGCAGCTCGTGATAAGCTTAGCTAAGCCTCAAGTGAACAGAACAATAAAAATGGGTTTTCGCTCGTTTCCTTCCATTGCATATCAACGTTTAGGGGTAGAGGCAGGAAAAAATTATAAGGGGATGCAAGCAAAAAATACGACTACTGGGGGACCAAAGCATAAAAATATGCAGCTCATAGTATAAAAGGGCATGGACCTACATGGAGACCCTTTGTCTAGGTTCTAGGTTTTGACTTGCTTCAGCCTGCTGTCAATAGGCTATTTCTAATGGGATATATTTCTTTACCAATTGTGACATATGACCCTGAATTTTCCATTTTGTAATATGCTAATGATACTCTGTTGATTTTGTCTACTGAGATGAAACATTTAAGATCTTTGAAGGAGATGTTGCAAAAAAAATCAGTTTCAACTGGATTAAAAGTGAATTATCGAAAATCTAGTATGGTGCCTATTAACGTTCCTTCTGATTTTGATTGTCAATTAACATCCATGCCTTTAACTTATCTATGTTTGCCACTGGGAACAACTAGACCAAGAATAATTTGGCTCCAATTGTGAGCAGCTTGGAGAGAAGATTGAATTCAACTTGCTCCTTCCTCTCTCAGGGTGCTAGATTGCAGCTGGTTGATTCTACTCTGTCCTCCATGCCTATTTTTTTTTCCTATGTTCTCTTCAGTTACCCCTGGAATTATAAAGCAATGTGATAGAATCTTGAGGCAATGTTTGTGGAGAGTTAACTCTGAAACTCCTAAACAGTCGCTAGCGGCCTGAGAAATGCTCACCGAGCCCAAAAATAAAAGCATCTGGAAAATTCTACAATAAGTGTAAGGTCCCTTGGGTTAGTATGGTTTGAATCTCTTATTATGATGGTGTGGTGCCACATGGTGAGAATTTGTGTGGTTGCTTCTGGTGGAGAGATATTTTAAGTTAATAAATAGTTTCAGGGTTGTTTCTTCGATTCAACCTGGAAGAGGGGATACCTTTTTCTTATGGAATGATAAATGGAACTTTAATGGATCTGCACAATCTTTACCTTTGAGATACCCTAGGCTTTATTCCTATGTTTTGGATGTTTCTGTATCTACTGCTGAGGTATATGCTCATGATGATATGGCTCAACTTTTTCATCTACCACCCTCTGTCCAAGCATATAAGGAGTTCAAGTAATTATCAAGGGACATCTGAGTAAATCCTATGTCTCTAGATACTGATTGTAGGGTTTACAAGTGGGGGCATGCTTTTCTATCTTCCAAGTATTATCATCATTTGCATGCACATATCAGTATAGTGAGTGTCTTCTAATGGGTTTGGAAATCATATTGTATTATGAAGACAATTTTTTCTTGGCTCCTTTTAAATGATAGATTAAACACAAGGGACTTGCTGTTGGGAGGAACTGGAAGGTAACTGATGATAGGCATTGTATTTTGTGCAGTATGTTAGACCTTCTTTTGTTGGATGGAAGTTAAATTCTATTCATGATATATCTGCTTGAGCATAATTAAAATAAAGCACCTTCCCTCTTTTTTAGCCTGGATAGGCAGCATGTTGTGGTTTATATGAGCTATGGTTAGTTTTTTTTGTATTGGTAGATTTTCTTCCCTTTGATTAGGCGATCTGATACCAGAGAGAAAACCAACCTTAGCATTGTCATTGTGAGCAAAGAGAAACAGTTTTTTTTTTTGGATGAGAGAAAACACATGTTTCCACTAGCCTGCACTGGGAGCTAGCTCGCTCCAAAGTTCAAACTCCCTGGACGCCAAACGGCCCAACCCGACGAGGCCGGACAAACCCAGGCAGGCCCAGCACCGCGAGCGAAACCTCCCAAATCCATCCCTCCCTCCCAACCTCACGCGTTCGTACTGCCGGCTCCGCGCGCCCACACTCGCCAGCAGCGGCAGCACGCGCCCCTCGCCGCGCCGTCCCCCTTTCGGCATCCGCGTTTCCTTCCTTAACGGCGACCGGATGCCCAAACCGGCAACACCGATCGCGAGCCATCATATAAGAATGCCTCGTTGCCCTAGCCCACGCCTCCTCCGACCATCAGCCGCCGCTCGCCGAAACCCTAGCCCACTCCGGCGGATAGATCCGGTAGCTCGTCCGCCCACCTCCACCAGCCGACAGAGATGGCCGGCCCCAACCCTGCCACGTTCGCCACCTACCCGATCTACCAGGCCGGCGTGGCCGCCTCCGCGGGGATGTCCGGAGCTCCTGGGGCGCTGCCAACCCACCAAGAAACTTTGACGGCGCCGCCACCGCCGCAAGGAGCGCCTGTCATGGAAATGATCCGGCAGCCGCAAGGTGCGCCTGTGGTGGAGATGGCTCCGCCAGTGATGGTGCTGCAGCCTCCACAGGCCGAAGCCATGATGTGGCCACCCATGACGGCGACGCAGCTCCTACAGGCCGTGGAGCTGATAGCGCGGCTGCAGGCCCCCAGCTCCTTTGGTTTGTGCTCACTGCTCAATGTCCCTCTTCCGTTAGATACATTAGATCTTTTGATAAAGAGATACTTAATTAGATTAATGTTTTGTTTTGTTCCTGCAGCTTCATAGGAAAGTTTAAGGGACAACAGTAGTAGATGTGGTAGCATAGATGAATGAACTGTATCAGATTGTGTGGATGCTTTGGTCATAGCTTGTATCTTATACAATTGCTTGTTTACTGATTTGCATAGGCTTAGGCTTTCGGTTATGTTGTAAAAGTATATGCTGAAGGGAGCAGCGTAGCCATATCTTTCATTCGCCCCCATTGTTTTCCTGGGAAGCTTAATAGTCAACCCTGCGGTTGTCGATTTGAGATATTTTGTTAATTGTTAAATTGTAGTTGTTTGTAAGCATTACTGCATCAGGTTGGTAGACTAAATGTTCAGGTTTGTCAATGGATAGTGGGAATCTAGAACAGAAGCTATCATCATCGAACTTTATTTATTTATCCTTAGCCTAAGTTTTCCTGTTGAAGATTGGAAGTAATCCTAGGAAAAGTAATAGTTCTAGGATGGAGTTCCTTGATTTTATTTAGGTGTTGGCCGGCCTGTAGAATTTTGACCTTTGGGTCTAGTGTTTCCAAGCTTTGCTTTTCTTAATTATAAACATTAGCACGCAGATGTCAGCACATATTTCTAGCTACTCTTGTTCTAATAAGAGCTTTCAAATAGATGTTGTATAACCAAATATTTTATAAATTTTTAAAAAATTGGAACTGGCTGATAGTGTTTACGTGAATCCTGTGATCTATCTTAGGGTTTGCATGCTGCTACGTCGTATGGCGCGCTAACTTTCATGCAGAAATTAGTAGCTTAATAAAGTCGGTTCCCGTCTAGTACCCTCACAATATTTTATTTAGAGTATGCCTTATTGCCATTTGGGTATCAGTTGGATATTTGTTGTAGTCGCCGAGCTCCATGATAGGTTAAATAACTCATCATCTCAGTTAAAAAGGCCCATACATTTATCAGTTGTACGTACGAATAGTTTTTAAAGAGTGTTATGAGAAATCAGCGTGCATATCTCTCTTTCAACATCTGGGTACAGTAAGATTTCACCATTTCTGGATGTTCTTGATGTGTGTGTGTTAGCTTCACATTTTAGTTATCCTGTTTCCTTTTATACTGGACTTGCTATAGAACATGTAAAAATAATGATTTCAATCATACATTACGGTGTGCGCAATAATTTACTTTTTACACTCTTATTGCAGAGATGCCTTCTGGACAGCAGATAACTGGTTGTCAGCAGGAAATGGCTGGATTTAATGGATCAATAGAACTGCCTTATGGGCCTTACATACACAATAAGGTAACACAACAATTACTTGTTCCTCATGAAGACTAGCAGTTTTGTCAGTAAATGTGAAGTACTCGATTATTGAACTTGACCTGGTGCATCTTTGCAGATGCCTTTTGTTGATTTTAATGAGTGCTCTCTTCCCTCAAATGCATCATACACCCTATATGTGGAAGGTCTCCCTTCCAACTGTACTAGACGGGAACTGACTCGTATCCTTTTATGCACATGATTCTCTTTCTATTATTATTTTGAGTTTATTTGTCTTTTTTTTCGTAAGTGAATTATATTTTATGTTTATGTTCTTACCAATCTCTGTATCTGTTGTATTTTTGCTTTCACCATTTACTGCTTCAGCTCCTTAACTCTTCTCTAGATTTATTTCGCCGTTTTACCGGGTTCAGTGATGTAAGGCTGGTCAAAGGAGGATTTGATAATACACATGTAATTGCTCTTGTTGAGTTTAACACTCTTGTCGAAGCCTTTTCTGCCATGCAGTCTCTGCAAGGTGAATGTTACATTCTAGTATTACATTTAGTACTTATGTTGCCAATTCTTGGCTTCTTGCTGCGCTGTTATTTATGCATCTTTTGCGTCAGTGTCATTGTATGCCTAAGTTGTATCTCGTACATAAGTTACGGGTAGTTGTCAATACTTGTGGAATGTGTTATTGTTTGTTCGCACAAGTTTCCTGTTCTGACTGAGCTAGAATTTGCACGCAGCATACATCCATTTGCCCTATTGTTTTCTACTATCTTTCACTTCCAATAGGTTATGTTTACTATCTTTTATGTATCATACATCTTTCCTTGTATAAGTTTATTCATTTGATATCCATCATCTGCCAGATAGTTTTAACCTGAATGTTGCGATAAGTGTCTAATACCTTTCACTTTGTTCCGTAGATGATAAATTTCAGCTTTCTACAGTTAGCATTATCTCTTTTTCTGTGTCTCACTATGGTACTATATTACATATTTTAAAATATGTCAGTGTTGTAGCACTAAGTTGACACTTGTCTGGTGTTTTGTTGCAGGTTACTTGTTTGACATACATGACCTAGGCTCGCACAGTTTGCACCTCCTATACTCTCATCCTGGTCCAAGGTTAGGTGATGGACCCTCGGGGTTGTTTTCAAGCATTACTGCATCAGGTTGGTAGACTAAATGTTCAGGTTTGTTATTGGATAGTGGGAATCTAAAACAGCAGCTATCGTCATCGCAATTATTTTATCCTTTGCCTAAGTTTTCCTGTTGAAGATTGGAAGTAATCCTATAAAAAATAATAGTTGTAGGGTGGAGTTCCTTGATTTTTTTTAAGTGTTGGCATGTGTCATTTTGATCTCTGGTGTTTCCTAGCTTTGCTTTGTTAATTATAAACATTAGCACACAGATTTCAGCACATATTTCTAGCTACTCTTGTTCCAATAAGAGCTTTGAAATGGATGTTGTATAACCAAATATATTATAATTTTTAAAAATTGGAATTGGTCGATAGTGTTTACATGAATCCTGTGATCTAGCATAGGGTTTGCATGCTGCTACGTCATATAGGCGTGCTAACTTTCATGCAGCAATTAGTAGCTTCATAAAGTCGGTTCCTGTTTCCTTTTAGTACCTTCACAATATTTTATTGAGAGTATAACTTATTGCCATTTGGGTGTCAGTTGGATATTTGTTGTAGTCGTTGAGCTACATGATATGTTAAATAACTCATCATCTCAGTTAAAAAAGGCCCATACATTTATCAGTACATTGTACTTATGAATAGTTTTTAAAGAGTGTTACGAGAAATCAGCGTGCATATCTCTATTTCAACCTCTGGGTACAGTTAGATTCCCCCCCCCCCCCACCCCCACCCCAGATGTTCTTTTCTTGATGTGTGTGTGTGTGTGTGTGTGTGTGTGTGTGTTTAGCTTCACATTTAGTTATCCTGTTCCTTTTATACTGGACTTGCTGTAGAACATGTAAAAATAATGATTTCAATCATGCATTGCGTCCTGTGTAATAATTTATTGTTTACACTCTTATTGCAGACATGCCTTCTGGGCAGCAGATGACTGGTTGTGAGCAGGGAATGGCTGGATTTAGTGGATCAATAGAACTGCCTTATGGGCCTTACATACACAATGAGGTAACAGAATAATTACTTGTTCCTCATGAAGACTAGCAGATTTGTCAGTAAATGTGAAGTACTCGATTATTGAACCTGACCTGGTGCATCTTTGCAGATGCCTTTTGTTGATTTTAATGAGTGCTCTCTTCCCTCAAATGCATCAAACACCCTATATGTGGAAGGTCTCCCTTCCAACTGTACTAGACGGGAGCTGACACGTATCCTTTTGTGCACATGCATGATTCTCTTTCTATTATTATTTTGAGTTTATTTGTCATTTTTTTATAAGTGACCTATATTTTATGTTTATGTTCTTACCAATCTCTGTCTCTGTTGTATTTTTGCTTTCACCATTTAGCGTGCTTCAGCTCCTTGACTCTTCTCTAGATTTATTTCGTCGTTTTACCGGGTTCGGTGATGTAAGGCTGGTCAAAGGAGGATTTGATAATACACATGTAATTGCTCTTGTTGAGTTTAACACTCTTTTCCAAGCCTTTTGTACCATGGAGTCTCTGCAAGGTGAATTTTACATTCTAGTATTCCATTTAGTACTCATGTTACCAATTCTTGGCTTCTTGCTGCGCTGTTTTTTATGCATCTTTTGCGTGAGATTCATTGTATGCCTAAGTTGTGTTTCGTACATAAGTTACGGGTAGTTGTCAATACTTGTGGAATGTGTTATTCTTTGCTCGCACAAGTTTCCTGTTCTGACCGAGCTAGAATTTGCACACAGAATACATCCATTTGCCCTATTTTTTTTTCTGCTATCTTCACTTCCAATAGGTTATGTATTACTATCTTTTATGTATCATACATCTTTCCTTATATAAGTTTATTCATTTGATATCCAGCATCTGCCAGGATGTTTTAACCTGAATGTTGCGATAAGTGTCTAATACCTTTCACTTTGTTCCGTAGATGATAAATTTCAGCTTTCTACAGTTAGCATTATCTCTTTTTCTGTGTCTCACTATGGTACTATATTACATATTTTCAAATATGTCAGTGTTGTAGCACTAAGTTGACACTTGTCTGGTGTTTTGTTTCAGGTTACTTGTTTGACATACATGACCTAGGCTCGCACAGTTTGCACCTCCTATACTCTCATCCTGGTCCAAGGTTAGGTGATGGACCCTCGTGGTAGGCATTAAATCGTGTGGGTCTGGGTTTCTTATATATAGACCAGAAACCTTCAGTTTGCATGTTGCTTCTTTTACCTCGTCACTACAGGAAAACGGTAATTAATATGCCGACGGCTCGAAACCATCGGCAAACAGGCCAAAACTGCCGGCAAAGCTGTATGCTGACGGAGTATGGCCTGCCGGCATACATAGAAATGGCCGTCGGCATACACGCGTGAGCGAGAGTGGACAACTTGATTATTCTCCGGCTTTACTCGATACACTATGATGAGCCTATGTTGGAACTGGAATCGATATCTTAAGTTATGTGTTGTATGAATGTTCTAGTTTATGTCTACTATAACTTATCATGTATCTTCGTGATCCATACAATACAACTGTGACAGTGGATCAAACGTTTCTGAGCACTTAATTGGTTTCTTATTACCAATCTTTTGACAAAAGAATATGTTTCTTTTTGGTTGGCGTATTACGTCAAACATAGTATTTTCGCTGATTACCCTGAAGATAACCAAAGTTACGTTTTGTAGTGTGTGATTGGGTTACAGAGGCATGATCGGTTGTGTTCGGTTCATACTCATTTAGGCACCTAGCCCACTTTTCATGCTCTTTTAGCAAAGATTGCCACAAGCCTACAACTATGTATCACACACTTTGGGCAACCAAATAACCATATTACATCAAACATAGTATTTTCGCTTATTACCCCAAGGGTCATGACATGTCATGTGCCTGTATTCTACTATTTTGTAAGGTGGTTATCTTGAAGATAACAGAAGTTATGTTTTGTTGTGTGTGATTAGGTTACAGAGGAAATATCGGTTGTGTTCGGTTCATACTCATTTAGGCACCTAGCCCACTTTTCATGCTCTTTTAGCTAATATTGCCACAAGCCTACAACTGTGTCTTCCACACTTTGACCAACCAAATAATCATATGCCATGAGTAATGAAGCATATATTGGATTATTCCATTTTATGTCTTGACCTTGACGTTGTTAACCCTAGCCTTGCGATCCTTGGGCTCAATAGAAACATCATTGTGCTAGTTAATGTAGTCTGAGAGGAATGGCTGGGGCTCCTCTTGATGTTCACTGACATGAACGAGCCAGCCCAGTATTATCTCGTGTAACTTTAATAGCCAGGTACACTGTAGGTTTTTTATGTTCACCAAGTTTTGTGACCTATATGATTGTTGGTCCTGGATTTTTGTGCAATGATTATAATATTCCGTACTGCATTATATCATTAGACAGTTTATTTTTGTTGTTGGATTCTTTCTGCGTCGAAGCCTTGTCTGGATCTCTATAATTCTCTGTTTTAGTCATGTCATGCTCTTATTTAGATTGTTTAGTAATCTACTGTGGAGATTTGGCTCCCGGGAGCATATGCTCCCGGTTTTAAAAATACATTTTAAGAAAAATTTAAAACTTCAAAAAATTCGGACAAAAAGTTCCGTGCGTAAGTCTCAACATTCTATATGCTCACGAAGTCGTTTCAAGAAAAACCGACATTTCTTGTGTCGTGTGTAAAAAAGACAAATTTTAATGCTAACAAAAGGCTTTTCACAAGACATTTTTTTTCTCTTTTTTACACAGGTAACAAAAAATATCATTTTTTCGCGAAACTTGTGCGCACATAGAACGTCGGTAAGCTTCATATTTTTTTCATAATTTTTTGCATTTGCAAAATGTTTTTCCGAGTGGTGGGAGCATATGCTCCCAAGTTCCGAAACGAATTTCCCAATCTATTTATTTTTTATGAACTATATAGAATACATGAGTCTGTCTATATAATTTTATTGACTGCCCACAATTAAAATTACCAACTTTGAAGACCTGCGTTTTTTTTTTGAACTTAAGACCTGCGTATTTTAGTACGTAATGAATTGCATATTTTAATTTGCGGTGATAAAAAATAGAACCCTCATTAGTATTGGTATGCTATCTTCTCAGTGGGAACGACCACTTAGTGTTGTTTCTTTTGCCATTCAAATTCGACTACAAAGACTAGGAGTCTAGGACCCATCTGTATGGAATTTCTGAATCAAATTAAAACAACCTTTCTGCTTTTAATAACCATGTTGTCCTGTAGTTCGGTTAGCTCAGTGTGTACCGTGTTTAGCCTGCATATATCACATGGCGACGTGCAACACACATTTTAGTTGAAGAGAAGGGTCGAGCAAGGCTAACTAGACCAGTGCCGAGATGCTTGTATTGTACTTAAATGATAGCTTGGTATGCAATTAACTTGCTTTACATGCTGTGACCGTGATTCTATCACTCATCTGCTTTATTGCCTCTGCTCCGCATCTAATGTTATTGAAGAAATTTCTAGAATAAATGACTTTTTGTATGATGCTTGTCCAACAAGGTGGAAGCACCTCTTTTTAAGGTGTAGTGTTGCCATGCATTAGAAACATTAGAAACATTTCCTGATGAGGAGTACTCAACTCCTTTCTTGATGCCAATGGAAACTAAATGCTGCAAGGCCCTTTGTTTTGCTGAGGTATGTGCATCTCATACCCTGCATTTCAGTGTCTGTTTTTCCTTCACCCAGGACATTTGGTAGCTTGTCTATTAGTGTGTCATTGTCTGAAAGTTGATTGCTCTTTTATTTTGTGCAGGAAGAATGATACTTGAATCTCATGTGAAAATCGGTGCTCGTGGCTTTGTTTTGGAGGCCATTCCATCATCTGGCAGAAGGAGAAGCTAGCTAGAGTATGGGCAAGAGATGATTAGAGTCAAAAGGTACCCATGAAGAGTCGATAGAACTTAATCACAGCCATCGGATTTTCTTTTCGAGCAACGGTCAGATATTGCCCATCAAGCAATTTGGGCCAGAATCTACAGGTTTTGGGTTCAAACTTGAGTGGCTGTAAGAGTTAACTGCTGGTGCCGAACCCCCCTGCGCTGATCTGGTGGGTTCAACTTCAATCTTGTGCGAAGCTCAGCTCTGGATGATTGCTGGCATGAAGGCTCTCAGGCGTATGCCTGTGTGCTCCCCTGATGCTTTGGTCTTGGTTAGCTTGGCGTGTAGTTTCTGTTTCCCTGTTTTTAACTTCAGCTTTTTCTGTTACCTACTTCCTCTTTGTTTTCAGTTGTTAGTTCTGCGTCATCATGCCGTTTGAGAAAATATCGGTATCTTGGTGCTTTGCTGCAGTTTGTAACTCAATTCTTGGCAGAGTCGCATACGCGTCTTGGTGTAAATGAATAACATGTATTCCTCGAACTAGCCAAAATATAACATCATTCCATAAGGAGCTGATGTGAGAATGCTGATGACTTGTCCATCCGATGAAAAAAAATTGTGCTCATGTGATGTGAGATCTCAGTTTATATATTTATTCTGTCGTGGTTGATGGGTTTCAGGTGCTGTAAATCCACACATGAAGTTGTAGATTTTGTAGTGGTCATCGCCAGTGAGAACAGGCGTAAGGGCACGTGTAATACAGCACAGTACTTCTCTGTGATTCTGGCTGCATGGGGACATGTTTTGTACAAGGTTCTTGTTGATTTGCACACGCTATCTCGGCTCCAAGAGTGCTCAGAATTTGATGTGAAACCTGGCGGATACTCCTGACGACTTCTTTTTCATATATAGAGAGCCAATCTTCTACTTCCTGTAGTCACATTTTGGGATCGATCTTGCACGAACAAGGCATCATCTAATAAGTGATAAACAGCAGTATGACTCTCATTAGTACATCCTGGCCAGTTTTCCAAAGAAAGGAAAACAAACGAAAATGGACGTTGTGGCCGATGGAATTAGCACAGCCTAGTCACACTGCCATTGAATGGCCCACTACCACGAAGCGGCCCGCCTCTCTACCGGGGTCTTCTATTTACCGCAGTACGCGGAAGCGCAGCCACTATTTCTCGCCCGTTTTTTTTTTCTGGCAGATAAACAGTAGAGAAGGTCCCTATTGTGTCATTTTTCATTTATAAATCAGTGGTGGGGTATTTACAATGGGTTAGAGTATACAAAAAGGAAATTATAAAGTGTCAATCCATTGTTGCATGCCCTACTTAAGGCTTGGCTTTGCTCTATGCATAACAAGAGCAAATGATTCCTTGAAAAACCTAAGGCATTCAAAAATATCAAGATCTTGGTTATCAAAAATTATTTTATTCCTGTGATTCCATAAGCTCCAGCATCCTGTAATAAGAACCTCTTTGAAACATCTGATATTAGTTCTCTTGCTTCCATCCAGAAGGAGGTCCATGATATTGAGATCATTGTTCCATTCCATGCTTAGTCTCCACCAGAAACTCTGACTAAAATCACATGAGAAGAAAAGATGCTCCATGGTTTCATTTGGACATTGCTAGCATAGGACACATTCCTTTGATTCAATATAGAAATTTTTTCTGGTAAGAAGATCTCTTGTGTTTAATATGTCTAGCAGAAGGAGCCAGAAAAAGAATCTCTACTTAGGTAATGCTCTGGATTCCCAAATCCAATTAAAAGGTGGAGGAGCATTCGGTGTAGGGGCCAACTTTGAATAGACCTTTTTGCAGGAGTATCCCCCTTTCCATTCAAATTCCCGTTGATCGTTAGAAATATTATTATCAATATGGGACTGTAAGATCTCTGATAGTTCCTCGCATTCTTGAGCAGTAATCAAAGATAGTGGTAAGTGGAAATGATCATAAATGTTCTCCTGGAATACCAAGATGAGTTTCATCAAGCTGATTTCTTTATCCTTTGAAAACGAGAAAAGATGTGGGAATTCTTCCATTGGAGTACTTTCCATCCAATTGTCCTGCCAGAACCTGATTGTTCTTCCAGATCCTGCATTGATATTGACCATGCTCATGAATTTATCCCAAATGGACAAGCAATCCTTCCACCAAAAAGATCCACAAGGGCCTTTAGCATGAGGCAGTTTATCATCATTGTAGTGTGCTTGCCAAATTAATTGAATCCATGGGATATCTTCCTGATTCATGAATTTATAAAGATTTTTCATAATCAGAGAGGTATTCTGAATTCTTAAATTTTTAACTCCCAGTACACCAGCTGACTTTGGAAGGCACACTTTCTCCCATTTAACCAGGCATTTTCCTTTCTTATCAATTTCCTTACCTTTCAATAGGAAGTTTCAGGCAGAGTTTTCCACATGATCCAAAAAGCCTATAGGGAGTTTCATAGAACACATGGCATAGTTTGGCATTGCAGATATGACAGCTTTGACAACTACCAATCTGCCATCATAAGAAAGGGTGGTGGCAATGCCAGATAATCTTCTGTCGATTTTTTCTAAAACTCGAATCAGATGCTCCATTCTTGGTTTGGTAGTTCCCATTGGTAGACCCAGGTAAGGGAAGGGTAATGTTTCAGGTATGCATCCAAACATTTGGGCTAATTCATTGCATCTTTCATCTGAAATATTGATAGGTATCATGGATTATTTATTATAATTAACCTTCAACCCTATTGAAAGGGAGAACTTTTCGAGAAGAGATTTTAGCCTTGTGATCTGAGCTTGGTCTACAGGCATAATTAAGAGTGTATCATCCGCATATTGGATAATGTAATAGTCGAGTCCATAAGAGTTTCCAAGGAGAAGGCCAATATCTCCATCTTGCCATGCTTTATTGATAACATATTGAAGTAATTCCCCAGCAAGTACATAAAGGATGGGGGAAAGAGGGTCACCTTGTCTCACTCCCCTTTTACATTTGATAGTTTTTCCAGGCACACCATTCAACATAACTGATGTGGAGGCACTGTAGAGGATATTTCTGATCCAACCAATGAATTTTTCTCCAAATCCCATTTGCTTCATCATAGCTATAATAGCCATGTATTCAACCTTATCAAAAGCCTTTTCAAAATCCTGTTTGATGATAATTATCTCCTTTTTTGATTTACGACAGAGGTGCAGGTATTCAAAAGCCAATGCTAGGCAATCATGAATAGATCTGTTTTTTGATAAATCCATATTGATTTTTGTGAACCAGTGGGATAATAATTTTCTGGAGCCTATTTGCAAGTAGTTTTGTAATGAATTTCAATGCCAAGCTTACCAAAGAAATTGGCCTAAAATCATTAACATATTCAAGGCTTTGCTTCTTGGGGATAAGTGTTATAAATGTTGTGTTTATGCTCTCCAGATTTATATGCCCCTCGTAGAAACTGGCACATAATTTGTAGAATATCTCATTCACAGTGGTCCAACATTTTTTGAGGAAAGTTCCATTGAAACCATCAGGTCCTCGAGATTTATCAGTGGGCATTTCTTTGACAATATTGTAAATTTCCTCCTTGGTGAAAGGTGTCTCAAGACTGTCAAAATCCACTGTTGTATTTGAAGGGATCAGCTCCTCAAGATCAATAAGCATGGGAGGGCAATCAAATTTTCCAACTCTGTCTATAAAAGAATCCCAAATAATAGCAGCTTTGGCATTATGCTCTGTGACAATTCTGTCCTCTGTATCTTTCAATGTAGTATTAAAATTTCCCTGTAATTTTGGGTGGCCACAGTATGAAAAAATTTAGTATTTTCTCCACCAAGTTGTGCCCATTTGATTTTGGCCCTGTTTTTTCCAATAAATTCTCTTGGCTTCAAGGATCTTGAGTTGGTGATTTTTCAAGGCAACTTTGAATTTTTTTCTGCAATGATAAGCTTCTCTGTTCCTCTAGTACATCAAGCAGGACAAGTACATAGCTGCAAGATTCAATGACTTTATGAAGTTAAGATAAACTTCTGCTCTATTTTTTTAAACCAGCTCTGACAGATTTAAATCTTGCAGTAATTTCCTTGGCTGGATTGGTATTGAGAGCAGGCAATTGCCAGCAGTTATGAACCACCTCCTTGAAACCATCAAACTCCATCCAATACTCCTCAAATCTAAAGATGCTGGCTTTAGGAACAGATGTGCCAATTTGAATCTGAATAGGAATGTGATCTGAGGACAACTTGGCCAAAGGAGTAGCAAAAGTGTTTGGGAAATGCGTGGTCCAATTTGTGGATGTGAATATCCAGTCTAACTTTTCCAGGAGAGGATTATCTTGCATGTTACTCCATGTATAAGATCTGCCTTTAAGGGGTATTTCTTCAAGATCCAGGTGCTGAATAATGCTGTTAAACAAGAGCATGTTATTTATGTCCCCACCATCTTTATTCTTGTTTTCTGGGCTTCTTATGAGGTTAAAGTATCCCAATATCAGCCATAGATCGATCTGGGAGGTGTCCAAGTTGTTAAGCCAGTTGGTAAATAAAGTTCTCTCATCTATAATAGTTGGTCCATAAACATTAGTAAGAAACCAGGTTTCATTGCTCCGTTTGCATCTTAATTTCACATTGAGCTGAAACCTTTCATGGTGAATCTCAGAACCTTCAAATAAAGCTCCATTCCATATTATTATTAATCCACCGGAATTACCAATAGAAGGCACATAACCAAATTATTGAATTTTCTAGGGCAGAAGTTATGGATATAGGAGCAATCAAAAGTTTCTCTCTTGGTTTCCTGGAAACAGATGATGTTGCAATTTGATTCTTCCACTTTGAGTCTAATAGCATCCCATCTAGTTTGAGAATTAATCCCCCTGAGGTTCCAATTTAAAATAATCCACTATCTATTCATTGATCAAAACAGAACATAGTATTGGACCAGGTGATCCTAGAAACCTAGATAAATTTGAATAGTGTGAATATAACAATGCTGCCAATTCCTCAAGAAATTAATAGGGAGCAAGAACAAAATCATTATACAGAGGACCAGGAAAACCAGATAAACCAGCAAAGTAGATGAGCGATCATAAATCCAGTTCCACGTAGATAATCCAGGGGAGGACAAATAAAACTTATTACATCCAGCAGTTGAGAACTGCACAAAATAGAGTTTTTGAGTGGCCTTAAGCTTGACACATCTGGGTACTTGATAGCATAAATTATTAGAGACAAAATAACAGAGGCAAGACCAAAAAGCACTCCACTTTTGGTGAGTTTCTTGCACTGTAATGAGAGCATTTATTCAATGCTATCATAAGAACTGTCGTAGTTCAAAGAGTCTTCAGTGACATCACTAGGATGCATCTGGCATGGCCATGTACCAATGGCTTGCAAGGTAGGGATTGGGAGGTGAGGTGGTGTTGCAGCCCTTGCATCAATAAGCTGAGCTTCAAAAGCAGGCCCTAGGTTGGTGGCAGTAATCTTTTTCTTCTTGGACTTGGCCCGCTTAGGCTCTCTAGTAGCAGTCGAAGAAATCTCTGGCGTTTTTCCTTTGAAACCTGCATTTAACAGTGCTAGACTCTCACTTCTCCTCACCACAGCAACTGTATTGGGGGCTTTGTGCTTTTTTCCTTTGACAACATCTTGTTCTGGTTCATGGTACTCTGAAATTGTGACAGTGGATGGGGCAATAAAGTCTTTATCATCAAGAGTATTGTTCTGCAGATAACATTTCCTTTTTATGCCAGTTGCACTGTCAACATCAATAATTTTACACTCTGCATTTGTGACTGTGCTGTCCTTGAGAAATGGCAGTAGTGTATTTGCAGATTTTGCAATTTTGTTCATCAGATCCCTAATCATATCAATGCTGCTATCAGTGTTATCATTAGCAGCTTCATTGGGTTCCTCCACTTGAAGATCTCCAGCCTCTACTGCATGGGAAAGCTACAAATCATTGTTGGTAACATTTTGAACACATCCTGTACAGGTTCCTGTAGTGCAACATGGAGTTCATCTCCTGAAACATTGGGTTCTTCCTGTGCAACATCAACTTGGCTGTGGTGGTGTTAACATGACAGGTTCTTCAGGATTCAGAGGTGGAATAGGTGCAGGGTTAGCTAGAGCTTGAGGAGGCCCTTCATTCTTAGCATGCGATGCAACAAAATCATCTATAATGATAGGAATTGGGTGTGGGTTATGTCCATCTGGGAGTAATGGATCTTCATCCCATGCTTGCACACCTAGCATCTCAGTGGATAGGATGTAAGTTGGACAAGCCCAGCTGTCCCCATGGCCAACATCAGTGGCATTATGAAGAACAACAATACTTAGAGGGATCCTACCAATGTCATATGCTCTGATTTTGACAAGAATTCTAGCTCTAAACTCATTTTCTCTGTTCTAGACTAGCAGTCTGCCATAGGGTGCCAAAGTGGCGATAATAGTGTCCAGATTCCAGCATTCTTGGGGATAGTTCACAAGCATCAGCCATGCATCATAGGTAAAAGTTGCAGCCCGGTGATTAATACCTCTGTGTTGCGGGATGATTCTCATAATAGTCTCGCCGATGAAGTAGGGGCTATTAGTAACAGCATGATCTCTATCCACTACACAAGCAAATCTCACCAAAGCAGTACCCATGCCACACCTGGAGATCTGTCTAACTTGGAATCCTCTCTGGAGCAGCAGATTTGAGATCAGCGTGGCAGTACCTTAAAAATCTTCCTAGTTGGGCTCAGGAATAATGGTGACGATGGACCAGTCGTCGCAGTTGACTGGGAGGTTGCTGCTGACGACCACATATCCTTGCTCTGGGCAAAGGACATTGTTGGGGATGAAGCCTGCGGTGGCGGGGAGATGAGGGATTGGGTTGCATGGATAGTTCGCCATGTCGTCGTCGTCGAGTGCTTCGGAGTTTACTGTAGCTGGAAGGCGCCGTTCTGTTTCCAGGCGAGGCGGCAACAGGTGGAACCGAAGGAGATACACCAGGATTTCTGTTTTTTGGCTTAAAAATCTTCTTCTTGTTGCGCTTAGCTAGACAATGAGTTGAGATATGCCCTTAATTCCTATAGATTTTGCAACGGAATTGATTTTTGCAGTCTAATAAAAGGTGATCTTTAGATAAACATTTAAAGCAATAAGAAATCCTTGATGGAGCATTGATCCGTGGCTCAATGGGCCTCTCAGACTTTGAAGTAGTGGTGGGCTCTGGGCTAGGGATAATGGGGCTTTCAGCAGATTGGTCAACGATTTTTTGACGACCCAAATTTGGGCCGTGTTTGAAAAATCATGTGTCCCGCTAGAATGCATGATCCTAGGAATTCGATCAACACGCGGATTAATCGGATCAGCAACCATACTCGCGCCAGTAGATCGGGCTCCCAAAGCAATAGATCGTGATCCCAAAGCAACATCATTGGCACCCGTAAGAAAAGCAGAAGAATGAGTATATGATGATCCATTGGGAGATTGATCAGACGAAGAAACCAACTGCAAACCATTCCTTTTAGACTTTTTAGATGTAGGAGCAGAAATCCATTCGGCCTCTTGTTCGTTGCACCAAAGAAATTCTTCATGGGTCCAATTGGGCCCCCCAGATCCCCAGAGATGGAAAAAAACATTCGAATTGGGTGCATTCATAAGATCTCAATTTATAGATGAAGAAACCAATAGCCTTTGAATAAACAGAGAAACAGTAAGTCCGGCCAGATACAAATTCCAATGAGATCAGATCTTGATCCACACCCAAACATGCTTCTAGAGCCAACTTGACATTGTCCAGATCCAACAGAAAAGAAGCACGACCAAAAGAGACCACAAGGATGAACGGCGAAGAGGGAGGGCATGGGTGAATTGGAGTGGAGAAGTTGTCACGAACCTTATCCTTGATTGTCAAACCAGGGGCGAAATCCAGATGATCCTTGAGAGAGGATGATCTCCCTCAGCTTGGAACTCACAGTGGGAAGCAAAACCTTGGCTACTGCATTATTTGTTGCTGAGGTGCAAGGAAATTACAATGTGCTACTCGGACGAGATTGGCTCCATGCAAATCAGTATGTGCCGTCCACCAGGCACCAACAACTTGTACAATGGATTGACAATGAGATTGAGGTCGTTCGTGCTGACAACTCGGCATGTATTGTTTTAGCCGAGTCCATTGTTGATTGGCAACACTCAAATGCTACATGTCTTTCGGGGCGTGATCTATCCGGGTTCGATTTCCTGAGTGCAACCAGGGACGGATTCGTGCCAGTATCTCTAAAGCCGATTGGTGGTAATCGGCTGCGACTCAAATAAATGGATCCCAACGATGAGTGGTTGCAAAAGCGTCTGGACAAGTATCGGGCAGAAAGGAACGATATGTGCGAGGCAATTGAAGAACCAAACGACATGGATAAGTTGGGACAAGGCTTTACGTCGACCGACCCGCTCGAGGAAGTAGATATTGGGGATGGCACTATTCCTAGACCGACGTTTGTAAGAAGGAATCTAGAAGCCGATTATAAATCCGAGTTAATCGCGCTAGTAAAGGAATACGTGGATTGCTTTGCTTGGGAGTACCACGAGATGCCCGGGTTAAGAGGAGAGCTCGTCGAGCATCGGTTACCGATAAAAGCCGGCTTCAGACCATATAAGCAGCCGGCTCGCAAATTCAACCCGGCAATATATGACCGGATCAAAGAAGAGATTGGCCGGCTCCTGAAAGCTAACTTCATCCGGCCTTGCAAATATGCCAATTGGATCTCCAACATTGTGTCAGTTGAGAAGAAAGGATCTGGACACAAAGTCATCAGCTTTCTAGACGGAAACGCGGGGTATAATCAAATATTCATGGCCGAAGAGGACTCGGCTAAGACAGCGTTTCGCTACCCCGGGTTCGTTGGTTTATTCGAGTGGACAGTAATGACCTTTGGGTTGAAGAATGCTGGTGCTACATATCAGAGAGCGATGAACTTAATATTCCATGATCTTCTTGGAGTCGTACTGGAGGTGTACATTGATGACGTAGTTGTCAAGTCGGACGGCGGGTTAAATCATTTGGCCGACTTACGACTTGCGTTTGAGAGAATGAGGAAGTACGGGCTCAAGATGAATCCTTTGAAGTGTGCCTTCGGCGTGTCGGCTGGAAAGTTCCTTGGTTTCATCATACATGAAGCCAGCATAGAAATCGACCCGGCAAAGATTGAAGCTATTCAGAAAGTACAGGCGCCGACTTGTAAAAAGGACATGCAGAAATTCCTAGGCAAGGTAAATTATTTGAGAAGATTTATTACTAACTTGTCTGGGAAAGTTGATGCATTCACACAGATCCTTCGGCTTAAGAATGATAACGAGTTCACCTGGGGGGCAAGACAGCAAGAGGCATTCGATAGAATAAAAGTCTGTTTGTCTAAACCTCCAGTTCTGAGGAAGCCGGCTCATGGTCTACCGTTCCGGCTTTACATTGCTGCCGAGGAAAAGGTGATTGGAGCAGCCTTAACTCAAGAAGCCGAAGGACAGGAGTACGTCATCACATACCTAAGTCGGCGACTGCTAGATGCTGAGTCCAGGTACAGTTTTGTAGAAAGGTTGTGCCTATCTCTTTATTTTGCTTGCACCAAATTGCACCATTATCTTTTATCTGGCGAATGTAAAGTTCTTAGTCAGACCGATGTCATCAAACACATGATACATAGGCCGATTCTCAGTGGACGAATCGGCAAATGGGCGTATGGGTTGATTGAATATGATTTGGCCTATGAACCTCTCAAATCTATGAAAGGCCAGATTGTAGCCGACTTCATCATCGAACATCGGATTGACCTGGCGCAAGAAGCCGACTTGAAAGTCGTGTCGGCTATACCGTGCAAACTTTATTTTGACGGCTCATAGTGGACAAGGAGTCGGCATTGTGTATATTTCGCCCCGCGGTACTATCTTTGAGGCCTCTTGTCGTCTTGATTATTTTTGCACTAACAATGAAGCCGAATATGAAGCTCTTCTATTCGGTTTGGAGATTTTGAGGGACGCAGGGGTAACTCATGTTAAGGCATATGGTGACTCGCTGCTCATCGTCCAGCAAGTGGCCAAGATCTTTCAGTGCAACAGTGGATCACTCAACATATACCTTGACAGATGCTTGGACATCATATCGACTCTGGATTACTTTTCTATATCTCATGTGTCCAGGTAGGACAATTGGCTTGCCAACGAATTGGCACAACAGGCATCAGGCTATCATGTCAGTAGAGGGGTATTTTTCATAGCAGACAAGCCGGCGTTAGCTATTGTCAATGATGTGGAAGCCTGAGAAGAAGCCGGCTTATCTAAATCGGCTCCAGAGGAACCTGGTGGAAACCGGCCAGCTGATTGGAGAACACCTATTGTTGATTATTTGAGGAATCCAAGTTAGAAAACGGATAGAACTGTTCGGCGGCTTGCTTTTAAGTATGCTTTGATAGATGACGAGTTGTATCACCGAACAGCTGATGGTCTTCTTCTAAGGTGTTTGGACAAAGACCAATCCCGGGTTGCCATGGGGGAAGTACATGACGGCCTATGTGGGACACATCAATCGGCTCACAAAATGAAGTGGATGCTCAGACGAGCCGGAATCTATTGGCCGACGATGATTAATGACTGCTTCAGGTACAATAAAGGGTGTGAGGCATGCCAGAAGTTTGGAGATGTTCAGGTAGCGCCGGCTTCATTTCTTAATCCTATAATAAAGTCGTGGCCGTTTCGAGGATGGGCGTTAGATTTTGTCGGTATGATCAACCCGGTTTCATCCAAAGGGCATCGGTTTATATTGGTTGCTACTGATTATTTCACCAAGTGGTCTGAAGCAGTACCCCTCAGGAATATGACCCACAAGGAGGTAGTTCAATTCATTACAGAGCATATTGTTCACCGATTCGGTATCCCGAAGACTCTTACCACAAATCAAGGTACTTCCTTCATGGCTAAGGAGGTAAAACAGTTTGTGGAATCACTCGGGATCAAGATGCTCAGTTCATCTCCGTATTATGCTCAAGCCAATGGACAAGCCGAGTCAAGCAATAAAATTTTGATCAAGTTGATTAAGAAGAAAGTACAGGACTACCCGAGGAGGTAGCATGAGGTACTGTAGGAGGCATTGCAGGCTCATAGAATCTCAAGGCATGGTGCGACCAAGGTGACTCCTTTCGAGTTGGTATATGGACAAGAAGCCGTTTTACAAGTAGAAGTGAATCTAGCTGCTTTGAGGTTCGCTAAGCAAAACGACTTGCCGGCTGAGGACTATCACAATTTGATGATGGACAATATAGACGAGGTAGCCGACAAACGTGTAAGGGCTTTGAAGGACATTGAGAAGGAGAAGTTGCGGGTGGCAAAACTTATAACAAGAAAGTCCGACTTAAGGATTTTCAAATCGGCGACTTGGTCTGGAAAGTTATATTGCCAGTTGGCTCTAGGAGCCGGAAATTTGGCAAATGGTCACCAAGTTGGGAAGGGCCGTTACGAGTCATAAGGATTGTACCCGGAAACTCATATCTGGTGGAAACGTTGGAGGGCAGCATATTTCCTCGAGCTATCAATGGGAAATATGTAGCGCCCCGACCCCAAAACTATACAGTGGAACGTTGTGTAACCGGTCATGCTACATAATTGAGGGTTACTGGGTTTACCAATCCCGGGCCAAAACTCATTGGCAGGTGTGCTCGGAATGGATCATCGGCACACAACACCTCAATCATGCCATAAGCTCAGACATCGCTTCCATGTATAGTAAAGAGACCGAGACTTGTGGAACGAACTGGCACATTACATGACTCTACGACACAAAACACATATAGCAACTCATATAATGAGAAGAATACAAATATTACACAGCAAAAGGTCACAGACCTTCAATTCAACAAGCAGAAGCGGGTAGTGTTGTCTAACAACAAGAAGCAAATATATGACCTAAGAGGCCTACAATAAACATCTCCCAGCCAGCTTGTTCCACGGTCCCAAGCTGCCACCTGGGAGCCCCAGACTAGTAGTCGACGTCAACGAAGAACCCACCTAGCTGCTCGGTGTCGTCCTCCTCTGAAATACAAATACATAGAGGCAGCAAAGAGGGACTGAGTACGACGTACTCGCAAGTTTAGTAGGGCGATATAGGCCCAATGACTGACGGAGGCTCTAAAGCTTTATATGTAGTTCTTTTGCATAAAGCTAGGTTTCATAAACCGAAACAAAAAGGACACATGGCATTCGTCTACTCAGAATACTTTTAAAAAGGGGTAAGAGAGTAACATTTGTCATCATAGGTTCTCATCGAACCCTTTTGTAACCAACCACACTCATCTCCACCAAGGCACCCCCTCGAATCACCCTCGAGGAAGTGAACCTTTATCACACGTTGATTATGCAACCTTTAGCTGCCATATCAATTAGGTTAATATTCTCTATGGTCTTATCGTCTATTCCCAAGTCGTCCATAACCGTGGACACGGCTTTTCGAAAGATTAACCCTGCAGGGGTGTACTAATTTACCCATCGGTACCGTCCGACTCACCTAGTTGGCCCTCTTCTGGGGAAGGCCGGCGAGTGGGCGCGGTTAGACCTTTACATTGCATGAGACTATCCAAGAGTCATCTGTGGCCACAGGACAGGTTCAGTGCCTATTTCAGCACCCTACCCCATCGCCACGCCCTAAACACCACCGTCCACATCATTCTTTTTCCACCCACATACTCACACGCAAATGGAAAAAACGAACTAGAGGACCCTTGGATACGCCCGCACAACTTATTCGGTCAGAGGGGGTTCCATATGCCCCCACCTCCGGAAGCACGCTCAGTCTTGGTTCAAGAGGTAAAGAACTCGCACCTAGGGGCTAGAGTGAGGCAAAACACCATCCCCGATGGCAACTCACCCGAGCCGTCTTAGCATTTTAATTAAGCATCACATTTATCCACCATGCCCGATTCCTTCCATCATCATCAACAATTACGGAATTAATAACGGACATAAAGCATTTATTTAAGCATGGCTAAGCATAGCTAAGCATATGAATACAACCATTTTATCTTTGTCTCGGCCAACACTTCAACCCTAGGTTTCATAGGTAGGGATACATGTGATTGGCTCGGGGAAGAACATGCATTCATAGGATATTCTAATATTTACCAAAAGAGACATTTGAACCGCATGCAATATTATGGTGGATAAAATAATTTGATAAAATCATAGGATGCTAGATGCCAAGAAGGTTAGGTTATCTCTTGCCTTGCTGCCCGGGCGTGAAGTACTGCTCGTCGGGGTAAGTAGCGTTAACCTCAACTCCGGAATCTATCGATACCCAAAAAGAAATACAAAGAACACATAAATCACAAGAACACAAGGTGCAATGCGCAAACACATGATGACATGTCCAATTGATGTAAATATATCATTATATAAATTAGATAGCAACATTAAATGGGGAGCCAAATAATTAGTGCAATTATTGGGAAGCAACCCCATATTTATCTTAGTGACCACCATATTTATAAATTATCAAATTATTAGAGAAGTGGCTCAATTATGCATGAACATGACATGAATGGATAGGTTTCGTTCTTCCGATCATTTCGGTAATTTATTTGTAATTTTTGGAGCACCGATGAATAAATGACAAATCAATTAAATAATTGAATTTACTTCATTTAATCCAATTATGAATAATATCAAATAAAAATTTGTGATCATGACATGATATCAGCATGGTTGAGTAGCATTTGACAAGTTGATCACTTTGATATTTAATTCATAATTTTTGGACAATTATTTAATAAGTTACGAATTTCCCTAATTTGGGATTATTTAACCCATTTCAGGAATCTTTAAAATAAAGGCCAAATAAGTTGCTCAAAGGATTAAGGAGAAGTTGCCAAAAGATAGGTGAGGGTTTTCTGAACAATTTGACATTTGGTTTGTCCGATTTGAAGCATTATTCGAAAAGATATGAATTATTTAAATTACAAACTATTTTCCAAAATTGCAGGAATTACTGTTGCGGACCGGCCCATAAGTCGGCCCAGGCCGGTGTGCAGGCCGGGCCAGTGGCAGAGGGTACCGGCCCCAGAGCCGGCCCAGACCGGGTGTTAGGCCGGGGCAGCTCCAGAGACTTCCGGCCTCGTGGCCGGCCCAGTCCGGTTGTTAGGCCGGGCTGTGGCCCGAGGGAGCCGGCCTCACGGCCGGTTCAGGCCGACGCCCAGGCCGGGGTGCGCGCGGCGACACCGGCGGCCGGCGGCGACCAAAACGGCGGCGGGAGAGGGAAAAATAGGGGGCGGGGAAGGAAACAAAAAGCACGCTAGCTCACCCGTGAGCTCGTTGGTGTGGTCAGCGTCGGCGGGGAAAAGCTGAGGCCGCCGGAATCGGGGCCGGCGGAGCACGGCCGGGTGCGGGCGGTGTCGAGGACGCCGGTGTCGATCCGGTCGGTCCCGGCTCGATTCAAGGCACCAGGAGGGAGAGGAGGATGCGGCGGAGGGGGAGGGGGGTGTCGGCTCGTGCTGAGGAAGCGTAGAACGGCGGCGATTCGTCGCCGACGGCTACCTCTCCACGGTGGCCGCCCGAGGTCGCCTTGTTGCTCTCGATCCGGAAAAACTGGTAGGGAACAGAGGGAGTGGTCGAGGGGAGCAGGTAGACAGCTTCGGGGAGGCTCTACTCCACCAGGGGCCACGCCATGGTGCGGAGCACCTTGGCCAGCTCACGGCATGGCGCCAGGACGCCTTCGTCCACAGTGAGAGAGAAGAGAGAGAGGGAAAGAAAAAAAAATTGCAAAGAGGCCCTGGGAACTTTTGAATTAATTTCAACCAAGTCCAGCAGCAGGATTAAGCCATTTAATTAGAGCCCCAGGACATTTTCTAAAATCCCAGAAAAATTCATGAAGACTAGAATTACCCTTTAGAACCACCACAAAAATTGGTGAGGTCAAATAATTTATTTTGCCCAACCTTTGTTCATAGCTTTTAGTTAGGGTAAAAAGGGGCAAATTCCAAAATTTATTTAATTGGGGCATTTTAACAATTCCAAAAATCATGAAAATTTTCATGGAGACTCTCACAACCATATGGAGACTCCCAATGATTTATTTTGAATTTTTGGAAGTTCTAACTTGGTTCCAAAAATAGGAATTGAATTCAGCCAATTTTGATCTCTAATGTCATTTCTTATTTACCCAAAATTAGGAATTGAGAAATGGTTTCAGTAGGTGAACCTGGAACTTCCTATACCATTTGGGAGTCCAAGCATGATTTGTTTTGACAGTTGAGCATTTGCATTGGTTGGATGTGGGGAAGTTTGACTCCCCATTTCAATTTGTTTCCAAGTGAAGATTGAAATGGCAAATGCATATGGATGCAATGATGCAAACATGGAAACAAAAAGTGGAAAAATTCTTCGTATTTTTCGTTACCAAGTTAGGGCTGTTACAAAATACTTGAAGAAATTCCACCCAAGCGTGTGGCAAACTGCGTGAGCTACACATATGGCCGATACAAATGTATCGTCCTTAGCATATGGCCGATGAGCTTAAGCGTCGCCCTTAGATAAATCTTCTACGTTGAGTATTTTCTAGTACGCAAGCTCTACTAGAAAACAGGGGGGCATGTGTTAGCACCCGTTTTTGGCAGGTCACAGATTCGGGTTCATTCAGGGGAGAATTGGCACCTGGAGAGGATTTGAAGTGATGACCCGGAAGGAGACAAGCCGGCTTATCCAGAACCCAGCGCAGGCTAGACTTGAGTTTCCTGAAGATTCCAGAAGCCGCACCAGAGAAGCCGGATGCGAGGTTGCTTAACGCCTGCAGAGCCCAAACAGAAGTCGGATGATGATGGAGCGAGTTCGAGGTCAACACGGAAGGACAAAAGGCGACTTTCCAAAAGAACCCGGAAAAGGATGCTTGGAGTCCGGGTCCAGTACAAAGTCGGCCAAGGTTTTTACTTAATTGAGAAATAGAAACGACTTGTACCACGTGTTGTAATCCTTGTAGAAGTACAATGCTTGTACGGGAACTCCATCCGCCTCACTATATATGTAGGAGGTGACGGCCGATTGAAATTAAGCAAACAATCGACAATCAATACAAACCCTACCTTTTTACCCTCAAACCCTTGTTCCTACTTCCGTTATTCGGCGACTTTGCACGAGTTCATCGAATATCGACAACCGAGTTGAGAGCGGTCAAATACGGCTTAACTCAGCCAATCGCCGCCGGCTTCCTCTGACGGGGTCCCTCCCGAGGGGCTGGGGCGTCTGGTCCAAAAAGAGCCGGCTTGTTGTCTTGCGTATTGCGCTACAAGTCGGCCTCCTGCGGGGCGAGTTGCGGAGTATCTCCCCCGGCACCGCGGGTACACGAGGACGTGTTCTTGTGACGTGTTTTTGTTTTGACGCAACACACTTTTTGGCGACTCCGCTGGGGACGATTTCTAACCTAAATCGGGCAACAATGACTGGTTCTAAGGCTACAGATCTGTCTGCCATCACCACTGACAATATCATCAAGCCTACTCTGAAGAATTTGTCAGAGGCACAACGCCAAGGCCTGGATGAGTGGAAGAAGAAGAGAAACGAGGAGTTCGAGGCACTACGGCTCAAGCGGGAACAGGAAGATGAGGAGTTGTACTTGGCCAGCTTCAAGCTAGATCGGCAAGGCATAACCGCGGCGATCAAGGAGCCGAAATATGTACCTCTGAGCATTAACACCGACAAACCCGCTGTAAGTAACAGTACCTTTTCTCCTTAGCAATTAGCCGAAATTCAGTTTCATGTTCCGCAAGGTACAAACTTTGTCTATGATCTTATGTTGGAACATGAAAAGGCTAAGAAAAACACCGTCCAAGGCCAGTTTCATCTTATGATTAATTCCAAAACACATCAACACATGAAGTGTGATATCAATAGGTATCGAATCAAAACAACACATGATTGATAAGACACCAATTGAAAATAAGATACCAACTAGGAGAAAAGATACCAAGAAGAGGATAAATACCTGACCGAAATCAAGTAAAGTAAAATAAAGAAACAAGGCATCAAGACTCCCACAATAAGCTTCAATTGAAATAAATATCTATGGAGAAGATATCAAATTCCAAGTGATGCCAATTGATGGTACCAAAGCATAAGATAAAAAAACAAATGCCAATTGAAATGATCAAATATTGATAGATAGGATAGTGTTCTAAATAAAAAGGAATGCTCCCCCAAGATTCATGCATTATCTTTGATATTTGTATTTGAATACAAAATGCACGCACAAGGGATCATTATTCTCCATATTTTATTTACAATACTAAACACTACCAATTGAAAATTAGGATCCATGCAAGAGGCAAGGAAGGCAATGGGAGTAAAAACAGAAACACTTGGCAATAAATAATACAATTCAACGCAAGAGCCAATATGAGGATGAACAAAAATATTCTACCACACGTGTGAATATCAATTGTCCAAGGACAATGAGTATAAGGAAATATTTTCCCAGTGAGTAGAGATATACAAGGTCATCCTCACAAGATAAAACATATGGAAAGGGATAAGAAATAAAACACCATATTTTAACAAAGTTTGTTGGTAGTTACAACTATTCAAACCAACCAGCAAGGCCATGGTTAGAATAATATGGAACAAATGGTTTCTCAAATAATATATAGAAATGCATATTAGAGAAAACCATACCAAGCAAACTCACACAAACAAGAGCCAAAGGATAACCAAAATGAAAATTGGAACTTGTTCGAGCAAACATGCCACATAGGAATAAGATAATTCACAATATCAAATCTAAGTGGCAAACCTCAAATGTTCACATTTTATGGGATTGTAATATGCACATAGCTTATTACTCCCCCATAATGTGATAATTCATTTTATCTAAGCAAGAGGCAAATAAAACCAACTAGAGAAATTAATGGACATTATAGAATTTGAATTTCTCATGAATATGACATACCACATAGTAACTAGATAATATTGAAATATCAATACTAGGTGGTGTGCCTCATGTACACACATTTTTAGGTTTGTGAAGTGCACAAAGCATATCACTCCCCCAAAATGGGATAGTCCATTAATATCCCAAAGAGCCAAATGAAATCCACACAAAATCCAATAAGGCTCAACATACAAGTTACACATACATGATACACAACTAACATACCCAACCTTGAATAACAAGACAAGTAAGAAAGTAGCATATCACATACAAGCACATGCTAGGAACAAAACTAACACATGCAAGGGAACAAGCAACTTTCAATGTATATATATAATGTAAATACAAGTTACCGCGGGGAGGAACATAGGATATGAGATATGGCAATATAATCCAATTGACTTGGCTTGATAAAATAATAATCATGAAGATCCCTTAATTTTTCAAAGATAGCCAAGTCTCCAATGTCCTCCACCACAACCTATTGATCAAATTTGAGCTAGTTGGTCCCCAACCAAGTTGGGTCCTAAGAGGTTAGTCAGAATAGGTTTGGAAACCCAAATGGTTCTTTTCTTGACACCACTTTGAGTTCCCACATATTTGGCAAACACATTGCCACTCTATCCTTTCTAAGTGAATACGTATCATCAATTAAGATGGGGTTGGATAGGTTACCGATAGTGCATGAAGAAGCAAAGTGACCCTTGCCACGGCAAAGGTAGCAACATCGACTCTTCTCTTTATTCTTAATAGGCTCCTCAACTTGAGGAGCATTGACTTGAGTCTTCTTAGGAGGTGGCCGTTGTTCAACTCGTGGTTGAGCATGAGATTGAACAAGAGGCCGCTTCCCTAATTGCTTCTCACTAAGAGGCTTCTTCTTCATTGGGCAATCCCGAACATGGTGCCCTTCTAGCTTGCACTTGAAGCAAATGATCTTGGCCGGATTCTTGACTTGTACTTGGCCCTTCTTCTTATCAATCTTGGACTTGTTCTTGTTGTTGGAGTTGAATCCAAGTCCACTCTTGTCATTGGGGGATTGTTGCACACTCAACATGTTGTCAAGTGCACTCTTCCCTTCATGACGCTTTTCCAAGCCTTTCTTCATAGAAGTGGCTTGGGCCTTGGCCTCATTTCTTTCCTCTACATGGTTAGTGACAACACAAGTACTAGAGGAGGTAGAAGCATCATTGTTAGAGCAACAAGGCAAAGCAAGTAATTCATCACAAGAGGTACCAACATTGTGAGTGGATGAACTACTAGGACTATCACATGGCAATGTAGCATTTTTAGTAGAAGTTGTGCCATTGTCCACATGAGACTCACAAGATGTTACCGTTGTATTGATGGCCTCATGAGCTAACTTTAGACTAGCATGGGATGCTAGAAGATCATCATTAGAGCTAGAGAGCTTTTCATGACTTTCTTCCAATTTCCCATACTTGCTAGTTAGCAACTCAAGTTGAGCCCTTAGCTCAACATTCTCCTTCAAAATAGATGTTTCACAAGAAGTGGAGTTAGTAGCACAAGCATCATTAACATTAGGAATGGAAGAAGACAACTTGGAAAGCTCATCATTCAACTTAGCATTTTCATTTTTAGTGACTATATTTAGCATGAGCATGGTCACGCAATAATTTCATTACTAAGCTCCTCAAAAGATTCAAGTTTCTCCTCAAGAGAAGCCCGAGTCTCTTGCTCTTCCTCAAGAGTCACCTCTAAAGATGCTTTTTCATCTGCATCCTCTCTTTCAATCCTTCCTTTTACTACAAGGCTTGCTTCCAAAGCCTTAATTGTAAGCCCACGCTCAATTAGGGTTTCCATAATTTCAAAGAGGATAGCATGAGAATTTTTATTTTTAGGAAGAGCATTAAGAACCATTAGACCTTTCTTATGAAAGGATTCATCATCATCATCCCCATCATCTCCTTCATCATTATTATCATTATCATTATTATCACTACTAGAAGATTTAGCCATAAGGCAAAAGATGGTTGATGAAGAAGAACAATTAACTTTTGAACTACTCAAGTTCACATCTTGTTCCATAGCTAATTGGGTTTCCTCTACATTATTATTAATACAAGAGTTAGAGGGAACACAAGCATTTTTTATCATGGCAACAAGAAAAGGGAAGCATATCATCATGAGATTCATACAAGCAATTTTTAGATGATATGCAAAACTATCAACACTAGCATGAAAATCATTTATAGTGCTATATGTGTTTAAGTCCAAAGATGAGGCATTGCAATGAGATAGAGATGAAGGATCATCAACAATGAGCTCACTATCCAAATTGCAAAACCCATCACTACTCACCATTACATTAGTTTGTGTCTTACCACATATTGGTGAAGTAGACGAAGTTGAGAACTCATCACGCCCGAAGGTGGAGGGAGAACAATCATCCTCAATAGTCATGGACTTGTCGTATTTATCTTGAAGCTTTGTCCACAATTCATGAGCGTTCCGGAGAGGCATGATTGACTCAAAAACTGCAACACTCAACAATTTATAAAACTCATTAAAAGCTAGAGCATCTAGATATAAGTTTTTCTCATCCTCTAAAGTCATAGTTTCGTAATCCTTTGGAGGAGAAAAACCTATATCTAAGATACGCTCAATATTGGGGTCCAAGACCCGTAAGTGACTAAGCATATGAGTTTTCCAAACATTAAAATTTGTGCCATCGAATATAAAAGTGGAATCGTGCACTAATTCTCTAAACGACATTGTCGGCACAGTGGAAACCAGGGTACCACGGGCCGGCCTGCCAAGGCCCAAGGGACTCTTCGGTCTGATTTCCGCTAAGGACCAGGCTCTCAGCCTGTAGAGGCTCTCCAAGCCTGTCGAGTCTCGACAGGGGATCTCTCCACAAGAAGGCGCCTCAAGGCGCCACCAGGATTTCGGCTAAGGACTAAGCCGCGAAGCTTGCCGAGGCTTTTCGCCTCGGGAGGCTTCCTTCCTCTCGAAGCCAGCTCTGCCTCCGCGGCAGAGCGCACATGGGCTCTGCGCTTCCCGCAGAGTCACTGGCGCGCCAAAGCGCGATGACGCCAGCGCCCCAGTTGCCGTTCTGATGAATAAAGGGGTCAACAAAGCGGCACCAAGCAAAGCGGACAACGAGGCCTGCCACTTTGGTGATAAGGAGACCGCCTGCAGCTACGCTCCAACGGCGACGTCACCGCGGGACCCGTTCCACGTCTGCTGCGCCAGCCCATCGTCCTGGCTGGACGGTGCCTCTTTTCAGCTTTGGTGACGCTGCTCCCCTGCCGTGGACCGCGTCCATGGGCTCTACCTTTATGGTGGACTTAACCTTTATGGTGCACCGTGCCTCCTCCTTCGTCGGGATGTGGCAACCCTTCCCGCCCAAATGTTTGGGCGGAAGAGGACCAAGACGACTATAAAAGGAGGGAGGGCACTCCCGTGCCAAGGGTTGGGTTTTAGATCTAAGTTCACCCCCTGGTTCAGTTAGGGTTTTAGCCATTGTAGCCACCTCGAGCTCCGCAGGCTCTCCCTGTACTGAAAAACCTCGACAAGCAATACAGCCAAGCAGGACGTAGGGGCTTTACCTCCACAAGAGGGCCCTGAACCTGGGTAATACTGTGCGTCCCCTCTCTGCAGTGTTCCCCTCCGACGAGCCCGACGAGCACCGTCGCCGTGGAACGTTAGAGGTTGTTTGACTCCGTGTTCAGCCCCTTGCTCGATTCTTACCCCGTGAGATACGCCCGGTTCCTGGGCCTATTCTCCGACATTTGGCGCGCCAGGTAGGGGGCTGAGGCGCGTCTTCAACCTCGACACCACCATGGCTGGCTCTCGCGCTGAGCGTCTCGCTCGCCGGACGGCCAGCGCTGCCACTGCTCCACCCGCCGGCAGGCAGCGCGGCCGCCCTCGTGGAAACACTGCTCCGGAGCGCCACGTCGACCCCGAGCCCCGCGTCGAGCACCCAGCGGACGACGACGACGTCCACACCGAGGACGACCTCGGCGAAGAGGAAGCCTCCTCCCTTCACCCGTCGCGCGACGGTGCTGCCTCTTCGCTGGGCCGCCCTGCGCCCAGCCCGGCAACTGCGCTCCTCATGGCGCAGGAGCTGCTGCGGTACCGTCCCAACCCGGAGGCTCACGAAGCCTGGCTTCATCGCCTCTCCGAGCTCATCGGCGCCGCCCGCGTCGCCGCTCCCGCGCCGTCTCGCTCGCTGGTCCCCTCTGGTCGTGCGGGAGACGTAGCGCAAGGCGCTCCTCCTGCACCACCTCGCCAACCCGCGCCCGCTCCAGCTCCACCGCAACCTGCTCCGGCGGGGGCTCCTCCCCGCGACAACCGCGCTGCTTCACACGCCTCGTCGCCGCACGACTGCCAAATCGTGCAGCGAGCCCCCGAGGACGCCCGCGTAAACATCGAGCGCGGCCAACAACGCCACAACTGCGCCGTCCAGGACGTCGCCGCCGCCGGGCGTCACCTCCGCGCCACTCTCGCCGACGGCGTGGTCACCTATGGCACCACGGTTGCGTTCACCCGCAGCCTTCGCTGCGTCGTCTGGCCGACCAAGTTCAGGCCGGACCTCCCTCCACGCTACGACGGCAAGAACAACCCGTTGGAGTTCCTGCAGCTCTACACCCTGGCCATCCAGGCCGCCGGGGGCGACGACAAGGTCATGGCGAACTGGTTCCCCATGGCTCTCAAGGACTCTGCGTCCTCATGGCTCACCAACCTCCCCGCCGAGTCCATCGGCTCTTGGGAGGACCTCTGCAAGTGCTTCATCGCCAACTTCAAGGGCACGTACGAGCGCGGCCTCACGTACAACGATCTCCGCGGCGTGCGCCAGAAGCCTGGCGAAACCCTCCGCAAGTACATCCAGCGCTTCAGCCAGGTGCGGAACAAGATTCCCAACGCCACAGACGCACAGGTCATCTCGGCTTTCCATTCTGGAGTCACGGACGTGCGGATGCTCGAGAAGCTTGGCATCCACGACAACATCACCACCGTCGTCAAGCTTTTCGACTTGGCGGACAAGTGCGCCAAGGCTGAAGAGGGCCGCCTGTTCGTCACGAACGAGCCTGAGGACCCCACTGAGAGCTCCAAGAAGAAGAAGAAATCCTCCGAGAAGCGCAAGACCACCGCGGTCCTCGCGGCCGAACCCGACGCCAAGCAGCCTCGCGCTGCCACTTCAGCCGCGGGCACCGAGAAGAAGGATGACCGCCCTTTCTGCATCTACCACAACAGGCACTCCCACGCCACCGAGGACTGCTACGACCTCAAGAGGCTTCGCGAGGCTCGCGAGGCACGCGAGGGGGAGCAAGGCCGCGGTGGCCGCGGCGGCGGCCGCGGCGGCCGCAGGGGGCGACGCTGGAACAACAACTACGACAACAACTACCAGCAGAACCCCCAGGCCAACGCCGCTCAACCCACGAACGATAACCTCCCTGCCGAGACTCCTGAGGGCTACCAGGTGCCTCGCGGCGCTGCTTGCATCCTCGGCGGGGCCCAGGCCCCCAGTTCCAACCGTCACTTCAAGCAACTCGCTCGCGAGGTCGCGGCAGCGCTTCCCGGGGTTGAGGCCTCCAGGCCCCTCAAGTGGTCCCAGTACCCCATCACTTTCGACTCCGGCGACCACCCCAAGTCCACCTCAGCTGTTGGCACCATCCCGCTGGTTTGCACCCCCACCACCAACAACATCGCCGTCTCCAAGACGCTCATCGATGGGGGTGCAGGCCTCAACGTCATCTCTGTCAAGACCTTCGAGAAGCTTCAGGTGCCTTACGAGCGGCTCATGCCCACCAGGCCCTTCTCAGGGGTGACAGAGGGCCTCACGACCCCTCTAGGGCAAGTGAGGCTTGCAGTCACCTTTGGTACACAGGCCAACTACCGCACCGAGCTGATCGACTTCGACGTCGCGCACATCGGCTTGCCCTACAACGCCATCCTCGGCTACCCCGCCCTCGCCAAGTTTATGGCAGTCACCCACCACGCCTACAACCTCGTCAAGCTCCCTGGCTCGGGCGGCACCATCGTCATCCGCGGCGTGGTCTCTGACGCCCTGTACGCTGCGCAAGCGGCCTACAAGGCTGCCGCGGTGGCGTCCCCTGCTGACGAGGACGAAGAACCCCTCCCGAGGCCCCCCGCGAAGAAGAAGCAGCTGTTCTCTCAGGAGAAGGCCGCGACAAAGCAGGTGTCTCTGGAGGCAAGCGGCTCGGGGGCTAGCGTCACCATCGGCGCCAACCTGCCTCCCAAATAGGAAAGCGCGCTCGTCGCCTTCCTCAGGGCAAACTCTGACATGTTCGCATGGACACCGTCAGATATGTCCGGCGTACCGAGGGAGGTGATCGAGCACCACTTAGCCGTGTGTCCAAACGCACGCCCCGTGAAGCAAAAGGCGCGACGTCAAGCGCCAGAAAAGCAAGATTTCATCGTCAAGGAAGTAGAAAAGTTGAAGAAAGCAAGCATCATCAAGGAAGTTGTCCATCCCACTTGGCTCGCCAACGGTGTTGTCGTTCCCAAGCACACCGGAGGAAGCCGCCTCTGCATCGACTTCACCGACCTCAACAAGGCCTGCCCCAAGGACCCCTATCCCCTCCCGAGGATCGACCAGATCGTGGACTCCACCGCCGGCTGCGCACTCCTCTGTTTTCTGGATGCCTTCTCTGGTTACCACCAGATCAAGATGGCAAAGGAAGACGAGGAGAAGACAGCATTTCTCACCCCTTGTGGTGTGTTTTGCTACGTCTGCATGCCCTTCGGCTTGAAGAATGCCGGCGCCACTTTCCAGCGTCTCATGAGGATCGCCTTGGGGGCTCAAATGGGGAGGAATGCAGAGGCCTACGTCGACGACATCGTGGTCAAGACTCGCGAGGAGGACACGCTCATCAAGGACCTCGAGGAGACCTTTGCCAACCTGCGCAAGGTGAACATCAAGCTGAACCCCGCCAAGTGCGTCTTCGGGGTCCCTTCAGGCAAGCTCCTCGGGTTCCTGGTGTCCCATCGCGGCATCGAAGCAAACCCCGACAAGATCAAGGCCATAGAAGAAATGCAGCCTCCTCGTCGCCTCAAGGACATGCAACGCTTGGCGGGATGTATGGCCAGCCTCGGCCGGTTCATCTCCAAGTTCGGCGAAAGGGCGCTGCCATTTTTCAAGATTATGAAGCGGTCTGGTCCTTTCAAGTGGACCCCTGAAGCGGCAAAAGCCTTCGAGGATCTGAAGAAATACCTGGCGAGCCCACCCATCATGGTTGCCCCACGCCCTCGCGAGCCTCTGAAGCTGTATCTTGCAGCCACTCCTCAGACGGCAAGCGCGGTCTTGGTGGCTGAAAGGGAAGAGCCAGTTCTCGTCAAGCAGAGCCACGCCTCGACAAGCCCAGAACTCCACGACAAGGAAGCAGCCTCGACAAGCACCCAGCCTCTACAAGCAGGGCCTCAAGAGACCCTCAACAAGGACTCCACCGGGCCTCGAGAGGAGCCCACTGCTGCCACGCCTACAACTACCCTCGTCGAGCATCTCGTGTACTTCGTCAGCACAGTGCTACGAGATGCTCGCGAGCGCTACCCCATGCAGCAAAAGCTCCTCTTCTCGCTCCTCAGCGCCTCCAGAAAGCTGCGCCACTACTTCCAGGGTCACCCCATCAAGGTGGTCACCTCATATCCCCTGGAGCAAGTCCTGCGCAACCCAAACGCGACAGATCGCGTCGCGAGCTGGGGCATCGAGCTGCAACCCTTCGAGCTGGAATTTGACACCACAAGAGTCATCAAGGGCAGGGCGCTAGCTGATTTCATGGCTGAATGGACGGACACACGCGAAGAAGAGCCTCAAGAAGAACAAGCTACAACCTCAGGACAGACAGAGCCCGGCTACTGGACCATGCACTTCGACGGCGCCTTCGCGGCCCGGAGTGCAGGGGCTGGGGCTGTCCTCACCTCACCAACAGGCGACAAGCTATACTACGCCGTCCAGTTGTGCTTCAAGGACCACGACAAGGTCTCCAACAACATTGCCGAATACGAGGGCCTCCTCGCTGGGCTCAGAGCCGCCATCGCCCTCGGCATCAAGCGCATCCTCATCAAGGGCGACTCTCAGCTCCTCGTCAACTTCTCCAACAAAAGCTACACGCCTAAGGACACCTACATGGTGGCCTATCTTGAAGAGGTACGCAAGCTCGAGAAGCACTTCAGGGGCATGGAACTCAAGCATATTCCGCGAGGAGAGAACCAAGAAGCCGATGACCTCGCCAAGCGAGCAGCAAAGAGAGAAGCCCAGCAGCCTGGAGTGTTTGAGGAGAGACTCGCTAAGGCCTCCGTCAAGCAACCAGTGGTCAACATAAGCGTTCAAGAGGAGCTCCCACCAGCCCCACCAAGTGGAGCACCAAACTGTGGGTTGCCCTCAGGCGATCGCTTGTTGATGACTTTGGTACGCCAAGACACTGGTTGGATCGACGAGATCAAGCGCTACCTGCAAGATCGAGTCCTCCCGAAGAAGACGCAGAAGCTGAGAGAATTGCTCGCCAGGCCAAGTCCTACTGCCTCCACGACGGAGACCTGTACCGTAAGCGCCCCAATGGGGTTGCGTTGCGGTGCGTCCCTGCCGAGTAAGGCCGCCAGCTCATCAACGACATCCACAGCGGAGAGTGCGGCCATCACTCGTCCTCGCGCACCTTGGCAGGCAAGGTTTTCCGAAGTGGCTTCTACTGGCCCTCTGTCCTTCAAGATGCAGCTGAAATTGTCCAGTCCTGCGACGCCTGCCAATTCCACGCCAAGCAGATCCACCAGCCCGCACAAGGACTCTAGACGATCCCGCTCTCCTAGCCGTTCGCGGTCTGGGGGCTGGACCTGCTGGGACCTTTCCCGCGAGCGCTCGGGGGCTACCGCTACCTCTACGTCGCCATCGACAAGTTCACCAAGTGGCCCGAGGTGGAACCCGTGCGCACCATTCCGGCGAAATCAGCGGTGAAATTCATCAGGAGCTTGGTCTGCCGCTTCGGCGTGCCCAACCGCATTATCACCGACAACGGCTCACAGTTCACCAGCGGCGCTTTCAAGTCCTACTGCGGCAGCCTCGGCGCCCAAATCTGCTACGCCTCGGTGGCTCACCCACGCAGCAATGGACAGGCCGAGCGAGCCAATGCTGAGGTGCTCAAGGGCCTCAAGACGAGAAGCTTTAACCGCCTCAAGGCCAGCGGCAAGAACTGGATCGACGAGCTCCCCTCGGTGCTCTGGTCCATCCGCACCACGCCAACAAAGCCAACTGGCGAGACGCCATTCTCCCTCGTCTACGGCGCCGAAGCCGTCCTCCCCAGCGAGATCACCCACGGCTCTCCGCGAGTCTTGGCCTTCAAGGAGGCCGAGCTGGATGAGCTCCGCAACGACGACCTGCTGCTGCTTGAAGGGCTCCGCCGCAATGCGGCCCTGAGAGCGGCAAGGTACCAGCAAGATCTCCGCCGCTACCACAGCCGTCACATCCGCCCGCGCACTCTCGAAGCAGGGGACCTTGTCCTGAGGAGAATCCTCTCCAGGGAAGGTCTCCACAAGCTCTCACCAATGTGGGAAGGGCCCTACAGAGTCGTGCACATCGCCAGGCCTGGCTCTGCGCGGCTCGAGACGGAGGACGGCGTCCCCATCGCCAACCCCTGGAACATCCAGCACCTGCGCAAGTTCTACCCCTGATCGTCCTCGACGAGCAACTTTTTGCAAGCAACTTTTTGCGCCAAGGGAGAATTCAGCACCAACATCCTCCACGAGGAAAAATTTCGGGCTCCCCTCTCTACTATACGTTGCCGCGGGCCGTTCGAGAAGACTCCCAAGCCACCAAGCCTCGGCAAGGTGACTTCTTCAAGCACCATGCCCTGGCGACGTGGACCCCCATGCCCAGACATGGCGGGACACAGGCTCTTCAAGCCACCCCCGCCTAGGGGCCCCCTGAGCTCTCTCTACATGCGTCTGCCACGGGCACGCCCCCTCGAGAGTCTCAGCCACAGCATGTGGACCCCATGCCCAGAGCATGGCGGATTTTTGTAATTCTGGCCACGCCAGTGTAATGAACCTCTGTTTCAGGTCAACTTGAACCTTTTGCGCTTCGCGCCTGCAGTTTGATTCTGCTTTGGTAAGCATTTATGATATTTGCATCTTGTCCTTGCTCGTATGATCCTTCATGTGCATCTCGCGAGCGGGGGCTAGCATGGTGCCTGTGCCTCGGGAGCATCCCAGCAGCACCTTAAACCCAAGGGATCCGAGCTCTGAACTCGCGGGTCAGCTCTCATGCATGTCAACTCCCAGGGAGCTCTGAACTCATGGGTCAGCTCCCGTGCACGTCAACTCACAGGTCACCAAAACCTTGGTGCCTGTTCTCCTCGCGAGACACACATGAAGGAACCTACGAGCACGCATAAGTTACCTAGCTATGTACTGCTTGTGGGTGCACCTATCTGTCCAAACGCAGGGAAGCAGGTCCAAGCAAGCCTCAGGCAACCTCGAGAAGAAAATGCCTCGACAGGGAACTAAACACCCCCTACAAGGCCAAAACGCCTCTCCAGGGAACCAACACCCCCTCCAAGGCAGACAATGCCTCGCGAAGCTAAGTCCAAACACTTGGTCAATTTTTCCCTTCGCTGGCTTTTGTCCCTCGAACCTCTTTTCTCTCTCCTATGCCTCATGGGCTGCTTGCGCGTTAAAGGGGAACCCCAGGCATCGCGCCTCGCGGGATCTTACTTCTCGAGGCCTCACGCACCCCCCGGCCTTGTGGAGCCCTGACGCTCACATACCGAAGCGGCGGTGGTGTAGCGCTAAGAGAGGGTCCTAAAACGTAGAGCAAAAAAGACATGAAAGGGAAGACAAAAGCCTCTCGAGGGGCACACGCCAAGCACATCTAATTAAAGCATCAATAAGTCTTTACAAAAGTTTATACAAGCAAAAGGCTAAGACACTTGGGCGCCTGTGCACGTCCAGCTGCAGGAAGAAGCTCAGGCCTGTGTGCCCCCTGAGGTGCTCGCGCCGCCCGCGGTGCGCCCCTCTTCCTCTTCGGCGTCCTCCCGCTGCCGCCATCGCCTTCGAAAATCACGGCCTGCTCGAACTTCTTGGCGTACGCCTCCGCAGCCTCCTGTATCGCTTTCGTGCGGAAGCTGGGGTCGCCGGGCCCTGTCACGGCCGCGAGGTCGATGGAGGCGTCGAGCCGCTTAAGGTTGCAGAAGATGTGGGCGGTGGCGACGACGAGGAGGTCGCGGCTCTCCCCCACGACGCGCGCGTCAAACTCCTTCGCGGTCTTTTCGATCTCCCCGAGGAACTGCTCGAAGAAGAGGTTGTACGCCGCTCCGTCATCGCCCCCTCTTGCGTCGAATGCAGGAAGTTCGACCCTAAAGTTGTCCGCGATGGAGCGCGCACGCCGCACCAGGCTTTCGAACATGAGCCGGCGCTGACGCGACATGGCCCGGCCGTGGCTCTCCTTGTCCCGCGCCTGCTCAACAAGGTTGGCGACCGGCCCCACCTGCTGTTGGAGCTCGAGCAGGTCCTCCTCCAGGGCCGTGACCTTGGATTCGGCGCAGGCTTGGGCCTCCTGGGCGCTCTGGAGGAGAGGAGCCATCTTCTGCACCTCCTTCTCGAGGACGTCGATGCGGTCCAGGAACTCCTGGCGCTTGGTCACAAAGCGCTCCTCTTGCTTCGCGAGGTTGGCCCTGTATTCTGCGGAGAGTTCCTCCCGGGCGAGCTTGACCTTGGCGTCGGCATCGTCCTCCGCCTTCTTCTGCCTCTTGGCAAGGTCGGCGTTGGCCTTCTCCATGCGTTTCGAGTAGGTGGCCTCGTCCCGGGCCACCTTGTCCTCACGGGCTTTGAGCTGCTCCTCGCGGGTGGCCTGGTCCCTCTCGAGCACTTGGACCTGCTCCTCGCGCCGCTGCAGCTCTCCTCCGCGCTGCTTCAGCTCCGCTTCGCCCAGTGCCAGATGGCCCTCGCGAGCATCCAGCAGCTCGCGCTGCTCCTTCAGGCTTGGCCCGTGTGTCCTCGGACTCGGCAGCAAATTGCTGCCGCGCGGCCGCCAGCTCCTGGTGCCTGGAGGCAGTCTCCGCGTCGAGCGCCGCCCGGTCGGCGTCCAGTTGGTCCATGACCTCCTGCGCCTCCCGCTTGACGCTGTCGCGGGTCTCCTTGGCGAAGCGGAGGGCCTCCTGGCGCTCTGCCTGGGCTGCTGCGTCCTGGCGGCGGCAGAACTCCACCCTCTCTTGGAGGAGGGACCAGGCCTCACCTAGCCTTGCTCGCTCCGCCGCTATGGCAGCTTCCTCCCTGGTGAGCTCGCCTCCACCTCGCCAAGAGCTTGCAGGGCCCGGTTGACGACGACCCGGCGGCGAGCCGCTCGCGGCTCCCGCCGCACCAAGGTTCCCGCACCACTGCCAGGCGCGGAGGCCTCGATCCTTGTCGAGGCGCCCGAGGCCTCCTGCCTTGGGCTCACCGCCGCTTCTGGAGCGGCAGGGGGCTTATGGGGGCGCCTCCCCTGTTTCCCGCTTCAAGGGCTCTCTGGGGGCTGGGCGTTCTCTCGCCCCCAGTTCCGGCGCTTGTGGGCTCCGGAGGCCCCTCTGCCTCCTGCTCCTCAGGGGCGCCACCTGCCCCTTCTGTGGCGGCCGCGTCCGCCGCGGCCTCGGTCGCGTCAGGCCCCCCTCGAGGGAGCCTCCTCCTCCTCCCCTGGAGGCTGCTCCAGGACGATCTCCTCGTCCATCCTCTCCTCTGTCTCCTGCTGGACGGGAGGAGTGGCCGCCCTGGTTGGTGACGGCGGCGCCGCTCCTTCAACCTCCTCAGCCACGCGGTGCGCCACCACGGGAAGAGTCACCACCCGAGACGACGATGGCGCCGTCTCTCAGCCACCTCCTCTGTGCGCTGCTCCGCCACGGGAGGAGCTGTTGCCCGACCTGACGACGGCGCTGCCTCCTCCATCACCACCTCCGCGCGGCGCTCGCTCGCGGGAGGAACAGATGCTTGCGCGGCTCGCCCGCCGCAGGCGTCTCCACAGAGGCGCTGGTGGTCTCTCCAACCTTGCGGAGCCGCCGCCTCTCTGGCGCCGCAGAGTTCCCTGAAAGAAAGGCAAGTCTGAGGTCCTTCAAGGGATCTCCAAGAAGTGAAGCAGCAAAGAAAAAGAAGAATCGAGACTTACTCGTCGGCCATCACCCACACCCTCTTCTTCACCCTGGGTGGCTGGGTGTTGCTTGCTCCGGCCTCCTCTGGAGGCGCCCTTGCTTCCTCGCGAGAAGCGTTCCTCGCTGTCGCGGCGCTTCTGTCGTGGACAGCCTTGGAGCGGGGCTCGCTGCGCCCACCCCCGCCGCCGCTTGTCTCCTTCCCCTCCTCGACGCGCTTGGAGCGAGCGACGTAGAAGGCACCCTCCTCATCGCTGGAGGAGAGCACCTGGAGGTCCACGTCGGCGGGAATGCTCCTCGAGGAGCTGACGGAGCCTCTCGAGGGGTTGGCGCCCCTCGCCACTTCGTCCTCGCCACAGGGCTGGCGCCTGTCGACGCCTCGTCCCCGCCCGCAGAGCTGGCGCCCCTCGAGGCCTCGCCCTCGGTGGGTGCGTCCTCGGCTCCCGAGTCCTCTCCAGCCTCTTCAGCCTCCTCCTGCTCCGGGGGCGCATCCATGCTCTCCGGTTCCGCCGCCAACGGGTTGGGGCGGGGCCCGTGGTGGCCCGCGGGTACTATTCCCCACTCGTCGAACACCGGCATGCCCCGGCGATGCTCCGAGATGCTCTCCTCGGCAAAGACGATGAGCGGCCGTGCGTCGTCTTGGGCAGGCAGCGGGATTGTTGTCTTGGAGACGAAGAGCACCCCCAGGACTTGGGCTCAGCACCTCAGGCTGGAGGCTGTCGCGGCTCAGCCTCATCGCGTCCGTCTTGTCCTTGTAGCTCCACATCGGCTCAGAGGTGCCTTGGAGGGGGGCAATCCGGCGCCTCAAGAAGTCTCTGGCCACCATCTGGCCGGTGACCCCTGCCTCGCGGATACTGCTGGATGTATGTGTACACCGCGTCGAGGTTTCGGCCGGTNGGGCGGGGCCCGCGGTGGCCCGCGGGTACTATTCCCCACTCGTCGAACACCGGCATGCCCCGGCGATGCTCCGAGATGCTCTCCTCGGCAAAGGCGATGAGCGGCCGTGCGTCGTCTTGGGCAGGCAGCGGGATTGTTGTCTTGGAGGCGAAGAGCACCCCCAGGACTTGGCTCAGCACCTCAGGCTGGAGGCTGTCTCGGCTCAGCCTCATCGCGTCCGTCTTGTCCTTGTAGCTCCACATCGGCTCAGAGTGCCATTGGAGGGGGGCAATCCGGCGCCTCAAGAAGTCTCTGGCCACCATCTGGCCGGTGACCCCTGCCTCGCGGATACGCTGGATGTATGTGTACACCGCGTCAAGATTTCGGCCGGTGAACTCTGCACTCCCCCAGCGCGCCCACTTCGCCGGGGGCCCCTCAGGCACCTCCAGGAGGGGGTTCCTCATCTTAGCGTCGACGAAGAGCCACCGCTCGCGGAAGCCGTCCACCTTCTTCGTCACCATGGTGATGGCGTTCTCACCGCGCCAGGCGATGGGGATGTAGTTCTCGCTCCTGGCGGCGGCGATGCGGAAGGAGACGCAGCCGAGGTGCTCGCCGGCGGCGCTGCTCCGGAGGGAGTAGAAGCTGCGGAAGAGCTCCACCGAAGGGCGAATGCCGATGTAGGCCTCGCAAAGGTAGGCGAAGATGGAAAGAATGAGAATGGAGTTGGGGTGAAGATGGAGCAAGTGGATCTGATACGTCTCCAGAATCGCCAGAAGGAAATCGGAGAATGGCGGTACGAGGCCAGCATAGAGAGTGTGGAGGAAGATGGGGTAGAACTCGTCGGCGAGCCTGCTGCCGCTTGGCCTCATCTCGGTGGCCCCTTGCTCGTTGGAGCCCGCCGCCACCAGGTGACGCACCTTGGCTATCGCCGCCGCGGAGACGCGGGTCGGCGGCATCGCCGCCGTGAGGGCCGCACCGCGCAACGCCGCCGCCGACGCGCCGGCCGACGAGCCGGCCTGCACCGTGGCCTTGCCCTTCGCGTCGGTGCCCGCTCTCTTGGGTGCCATCGCTCGCCGGAGAGGAAGAAGACAACCGTGGAGAAGGAGCGCTCTGGGAGAAGAAATCGTTTGGAAGAAGTGGGCGGCGGAGTAATGGGAGAAGTGACGGGCGCAGTCTGCGCGCCCAGACTTTATTGACCGGGCGCCTGGTCGTGGCGGGCCCCACCACGACGCCCGTTGAAGCCGAGGAGATCATGGCCGCGGGCGCAACCGTCGCGCTCCACGTGTCGCGGCCCTGGCAGGCTCTGTTGGGCCCTCGACGCTTTGCCTCCGTCGGCAACTCCGGCGTGCCCATCATGGGCCCGGGGGCTACTGTCGGCACAGTGGAAACCAGGGTACCACGGGCCGGCCTGCCAAGGCCCAAGGGACTCTTCGGTCTGATTTCCGCTAAGGACCAGGCTCTCAGCCTGTAGAGGCTCTCCAAGCCTGTCGAGTCTCGACAGGGGATCTCTCCACAAGAAGGCGCCTCAAGGCGCCACCAGGATTTCGGCTAAGGACTAAGCCGCGAAGCTTGCCGAGGCTTTTTCGCCTCGGGAGGCTTCCTTCCTCTCGAAGCCAGCTCTGCCTCCGCGGCAGAGCGCACATAGGCTCTGCGCTTCCCGCAGAGTCACTGGCGCGCCAAAGCGCGATGACGCCAGCGCCCCAGTTGCCGTTCTGATGAATAAAGGGGTCAACAAAGCAGCACCAAGCAAAGCGGACAACGAGGCTTGCCACTTTGGTGATAAGGAGACCGCCTGCAGCTACGCTCCAACGGCGACGTCACCGCGGGACCCGTTCCACGTCTGCTGCGCCAGCCCACCGTCCTGGCTGGACGGTGCCTCTTTTCAGCTTTGGTGACGCTGCTCCCCTGCCGTGGACCGCGTCCATGGGCTCTACCTTTATGGTGGACTTCACCTTTATGGTGCACCGTGCCTCCTCCTTCGTCGGGATGTGGCAACCCTTCCCGCCCAAATGTTTGGGCGGAAGAGGACCAAGACGACTATAAAAGGAGGGTGAGTACTCCCGTGCAAGGGGTTCGATTCCTGATTCGACCCAAGTTCACCCTCTGGTTCAGTTAGGGTTTGTAGCCATTGTAGCCACCTCGAGCTCCACAAGCTCTCCCTGTACTGAAAAACCTCCACAAGCAATACAGCCAAGCAGGACGTAGGGGTTTTACCTCCACAAGAGGGCCCTGAACCTGGGTAACATCGTGCGTCCTCTCTCTGCAGTGTTCTCCTCCGACGAGCCCGACGAGCACCGTCGCCGTGGAACGTTGAGGATTGTTTGACTCCGTGTTCAGCCCCTTGCTCGATTCTTACCCCGTGAGATACGCCTAGTTCCTGGGCCTATTCTCCGACATTTGGCGCGCCAGGTAGGGGGCTGAGGCGCGTCTTCAACCTCGACACCACCATGGCTGGCTCTCGCGCTGAGCGTCTCGCTCGCCGGACGGCCAGCGCTGCCACTGCTCCTCCCGCCGGCAGGCAGCGCGGCCGCCCTCGTGGAAACACTGCTCCGGAGCGCCACGTCGACCCCGAGCCCCGCGTCGAGCACCCAGCGGACGACGACGACGTCCACACCGAGGACGACCTCGGCGAAGAGGAAGCCTCCTCCCTTCACCCGTCGCGCGACGGTGCTGCCTCTTCGCTGGGCCGCCCTGCGCCCAGCCCGGCAACTGCGCTCCTCATGGCGCAGGAGCTGCTGCGGTACCGTCCCAACCCGGAGGCTCACGAAGCCTGGCTTCATCGCCTCTCCGAGCTCATCGGCACCGCCCGCGTCGCCGCTCCCGCGCCGTCTCACTCGCTGGTCCCCTCTGGTCGTGCGGGAGACGCAGCGCAAGGCGCTCCTCCTGCACCACCTCGCCAACCCGCGCCCGCTCCAGCTCCACCGCAACCTGCTCCGGCGGGGGCTCCTCCCCGCGACAACCGCGCTGCTTCACACGCCTCGTCGCCGCACGACTGCCAAATCGTGCAGCGAGCCCCCGAGGACGCCCGCGTAAACATCGAGCGCGGCCAACAACGCCACAACCGCGCCGTCCAGGACGTCGCCGCCGCCGGGCGTCACCTCCGCGCCACTCTCGCCGACGGCGTGGTCACCTATGGCACCACGGTTGCGTTCACCCGCAGCCTTCGCCGCGTCGTCTGGCCGACCAAGTTCAGGCCGGACCTCCCTCCACGCTACGACGGCAAGAACAACCCGTTGGAGTTCCTGCAGCTCTACACCCTGGCCATCCAGGCCGCCGGGGGCGACGACAAGGTCATGGCGAACTGGTTCCCCATGGCTCTCAAGGACTCTGCGTCCTCATGGCTCACCAACCTCCCCGCCGAGTCCATCGGCTCCTGGGAGGACCTCTGCAAGTGCTTCATCGCCAACTTCAAGGGCACGTACGAGCGCGGCCTCACGTACAACGATCTCCGCGGCGTGCGCCAGAAGCCTGGCGAAACCCTCCGCAAGTACATCCAGCGCTTCAGCCAGGTGCGGAACAAGATTCCCAACGCCACAGACGCACAGGTCATCTCGGCTTTCCATTCTGGAGTCACGGACGTGCGGATGCTCGAGAAGCTTGGCATCCACGACAACATCACCACCGTCGTCAAGCTTTTCGACTTGGCGGACAAGTGCGCCAAGGCTGAAGAGGGCCGCCTGTTCGTCAAGAACGAGCCTGAGGACCCCACTGAGAGCTCCAAGAAGAAGAAGAAATCCTCCGAGAAGCGCAAGACCACCGCGGTCCTCGCGGCCGAACCCGACGCCAAGCAGCCTCGCGCTGCCACTTCAGCCGCGGGCACCGAGAAGAAGGATGACCGCCCTTTCTGCATCTACCACAACAGGCACTCCCACGCCACCGAGGACTGCTACGACCTCAAGAGGCTTCGCGAGGCTCGCGAGGCTCGCGAGGCACGCGAGGCTCGCGAGGCACGCGAGGGGGAGCAAGGCCGCGGTGGCCGCGGCGGCGGCCGCGGCGGCCGCAGGGGGCGACGCTGGAACAACAACTACGACAACAACTACCAGCAGAACCCCAGGCCAACGCCGCTCAACCCACGAACGATAACCTCCCTGCCGAGACTCCTGAGGGCTACCAGGTGCCTCGCGGCGCTGCTTGCATCCTCGGCGGGGCCCAGGCCCCCAGTTCCAACCGTCACTTCAAGCAACTCGCTCGCGAGGTCGCGGCAGCGCTTCCCGGGGTTGAGGCCTCCAGGCCCCTCAAGTGGTCCCAGTACCCCATCACTTTCGACTCCGGCGACCACCCCAAGTCCACCTCAGCTGTTGGCACCGTCCCGCTGGTTTGCACCCCCACCATCAACAACATGTCGGAGAATAGGCCCAGGAACTAGGCGTATCTCACGGGGTAAGAATCGAGCAAGGGGCTGAACACGGAGTCAAACAATCCTCAACGTTCCACGGCGACGGTGCTCGTCGGGCTCGTCGGAGGAGAACACTGCAGAGAGAGGACGCACGATGTTACCCAGGTTCAGGGCCCTCTTGTGGAGGTAAAACCCCTACGTCCTGCTTGGCTGTATTGCTTGTGGAGGTTTTTCAGTACAGGGAGAGCTTGCGGAGCTCGAGGTGGCTACAATGGCTAAAAACCCTAACTGAACCAGGGGGTGAACTTAGATCTAAAACCCAACCCGGAATCGAACCCTTGGCACGGGAGTGCCCTCCCTCCTTTTATAGTCGTCTTGGTCCTCTTCCGCCCAAACATTTGGGCGGGAAGGGTTGCCACATCCCGACGAAGGAGGAGGCACGGTGCACCATAAAGGTGAAGTCCACCATAAAGGTAGAGCCCATGGACGCGGTCCACGGCAGGGGAGCAGCGTCACCAAAGCTGAAAAGAGGCACCGTCCAGCCAGGACGGTGGGCTGGCGCAGCAGACGTGGAACGGGTCCCGCGGTGACGTCGCCGTTGGAGCGTAGCTGCAGGCGGTCTCCTTATCACCAAAGTGGCAAGCCTCGTTGTCCGCTTTGCTTGGTGCTGCTTTGTTGACCCCTTTATTCATCAGAACGGCAACTGGGGCGCTGGCGTCATCGCGCTTTGGCGCGCCAGTGACTCTGCGGGAAGCGCAGAGCCCATGTGCGCTCTGCCGCGGAGGCAGAGCTGGCTTCAAGAGGAAGGAAGCCTCCCGAGGCGAAAAAGCCTCGGCAAGCTTCGCGGCTTAGTCCTTAGCCGAAATCCTGGTGGCGCCTTGAGGCGCCTTCTTGTGGAGAGATCCCCTGTCGAGACTCGATAGGCTTGGAGAGCCTCTACAGGCTGAGGGCCTGGTCCTTAGCGGAAATCAGACCGAAGAGTCCCTTGGGCCTTGGCAGGCCGGCCCGTGGTACCCTGGTTTCCACTGTGCCGACATTTTTATCTCTTGGGTGCAGGAAATTATGTCATCTGGTTCTTCTTCAGTTTTACTCAATGGAGTACCTGGCAAGCCTTTTGTCTGTAAAAGGGGAGGTTAGGCAGGGAGACCCTCTTTCTCCTTTGCTCTTTGTGGCAGGAGCAGACTTACTGCAAAGCTTAGTGAATAAAGCATACAGAGATGGGTTACTGGATTCTCCAATACCTATCAGAACTGCATATCCAATTGTCCAATATGCAGAAGACACAATAGTGGTGCTTCCTACCACTAAGAAGGATCTGAAAGTATTTAAAGATATTCTTCAGATATATGCACAATTCACTGGACTTAAAGTAAATTATCATAAATCTTCCCTGGTGCCGGTTAATGTGCCTCAGGCTGAGGTCATACATTTAGCTGAATTCATGGAGTGTAAAGTTGGTACTATGCCGTTCACATACTTGGGACTGCCAATGGGTACTACCAAACCTGACGTGAAGGATTTCTCTCCGTTGATTGATAGAGTGGAAAGAAGGTTGACAGCTACTGCCTCCTTTCTGTCATATGGTGATAGATTGGTACTGGTTAACTCTGTCTTGTCATCCTTACCAACTTACTACATGCTTTCATTAGTGATCCTTGTGGGGGTAATTGAGGTCATTGATAGAGCTAGGAGACATTGCCTGTGGAAGAGGAAGGACAAGGAAAAGGTCAATTCTCTGGCCTCATGGAAGATGGTTTGTAAGCCCAAGAAAAAAGGTGGTTTGGGTATAATTGATCTGAAGGCCCAAAATAGGGCTCTGCTGCTTAAACAATTGCACAAGTTCTATAATAATGAGGACACCCCCTGGATTCATCTGATCAGGGATGCATATTATTATAATTTAGTCCCACATACTGTTGTTAGCTCTGGGTCTTTCTGGTGGAAAGGAATTTTTGCTTTGGCCAATGCATATAGATCAGTCACAAAGGCAGGGATTGGATCTGGCACGTCTGTCATGTTCTGGTCTGATTTATGGGGAGGTGATAAATTGGAGCAGAAATATCCAAGATTGTTCTCCTTTGTTATGGATAAGGAACAATCAGTGGCACAATTCTTGGCTAGAGAAAATAGAACTGACAATTTCTACTTGCCACTGTCTGTAGAAGCTTATGATGAGCTATTGCTGCTTGAGTTGGATTTACAAGGGGTCAACCTTTCAGGGCAGGAAACAGATAGATGGACTTGTATCCTGGGGAAAGGAATCTTTAAGCCAAGTCTGGTGTATAAGCAACATTTTGCCCATATTGATAATCATGCCCCTTCATGTTGGATATGGAGAAGTAAGTGTCAGTCCAAGCATAAGTTTTTTGCTTGGTTACTGCTTCATGACAGAATTAATACTAGAGAAATGCTATTCAGGAGAGGGTGGCAGGTCACTGATAATTATGATTGTGTCTTATGTCCTGCACACATTCTGGAAGATTGGAGGCATCTGTTTTTTACTTGTCAATTCAGTTCAAGGGTCTGGAATTATTTACAGATTACATGGGTGTCTGCCTCCTTTGCTGATGCTTTGGTTACTGCCAAAAGGAGTTTTACTGGGCCTTGCTTTATGGAGATTGTCATCCTAGCTTGTTGGGGGATTTGGAAACAAAGGAATGATTGGATCTTCAAGAACATTAAGCCTACTTTTAGAGGCTGGAAGGATGTTTTCCGCTATGAGGTCACCTTGCTTAAGTTCAGGGTGAAGGAGGCTGTTGTACTTTCTTTATCATCTTGGCTTGACAATCTGTTTTGATTTCTTTCTGTACATAGTTTTCGTTTCTGTAAATACTTGTACATATTTTTTTATATTAATGAAATAAGCTGTGGGGGTTTCCCCTGCAGTACTTAGATTCAAAAAATATTGTTTGTAATATTTCACAACTTGCATGTCGATGAGTACGGCAACCGGCAGGAGCCATATGGTTGTCTATTATTTTATGTTACCTGCGTGTCATTGAATCACCATGTAATTGCTTTACTTTATCGCTAAGAGTAGCATTAGTTGTAGTTGCAATAGTTGGTGGACACAACCATGGTGGTGGCGCCATAATGCTGGAGATGATGGAGATCATGCCGGTGCTTTGGAGATGGAGATCAAAGGCACAAGAAGAAAAGGCTATACCATATCACAATTTTTTAAATTGCATGTAATGTTAATCCTTTTATGCACCTTATTGCCTGCTTAGATGTGATCGCGACGGTAGCATGATAAGGTGATCTCTCACGTTAATATCAGGATAATAAAGTGTTCTCCCCTAGTATGCACCGTTGCAAAAGTTCGTCGTTTTGAAGCACCACGTGATGATCGGGTGTGATAGATTCTACGTCCACATACAACGGGTGTAAGCCAGATTTACACATGCGGAAATACTACGGTAAATCTTGACGAGCCTAGCATGTACAGACATGGCCTCGGGAACACGGAACCGAAAGGTTAAACACGAGTCATATAAATGATATGATCAACACTGAGTTGTTCACCATTGAAGCTACATCATCTCACGTGATGATCGGTTGTGGTGTAGTGGATTTGGATCGTGTGTCACTAAACAACCAGAGAGATGTCAAGTTTAGTGGGAGTTCATGTAGTAATTTTGATTAAGATGAACTGAAATTATTATAAACAAAAGTCCTAAAGATGTCTTTGCAAAAATCCTTGTAGATCATGGCCGACTATGATCGTCTCTTCATGGCCGAGGAGCTGCGTCTAGATGGGTCAAACTTTGTCGAGTGGTACCTGCTTCTGAGAGAAGTCCTACACACCAATGCTGAGCTCTACGTGTTAGATGAACCTTTAGAAGAATGCCCAAATATTTCTGCAAGCTATGAGGAGTACATGGAGTGGTTTGAACAAAATACCACCTACTTGAAAGTCGAGTGGATGATGTGCACCTTCATGAATTCTGACCTAAGTAGACAATTCAATAACTTGAGTACAATGGAGATTGTTGATGAGCTGAAGAATAGGTTCTCAGCACAAGTTAGAATTGCAAGGTTTGAATGTCTGAACGAGTTCCTTTCACTCAAGATGGAAGAAAACACTTGCTTGGAACAGCACCTGAGGAGAATGCATGAGATACACTATCGCCTCGTGCATGTTTGGAAGTATGAGATGACTAACGATTTGGCGATAGATGGGGTTTTGCGCTCGCTTCCCCCCAGCTTCAAGAATTATGTCAGAGACTATGTCATGGGAGGAGATTCGATCACTTTCTGTGAGTTTGTGTCTCGGCTGCGTCATGTCAAAGTGGAACCCATAGCAGGAGAAGTAGTCAATGCAGAAGGTATATAAATTATAAATGTTTTATGTTCAGTTTACACTTGTGACAAATGACTAAGTATTTGATACTTGTGTTGTTTTATGAAAATAGGGTCTGCCGTTTGAGAAGTGCAATGGATGGACTGAGTGGATATCGCGGGATGATGGCAATCAAGGAGTTGGTGCTGGCGATGTCCTACTTCTACATTTATCGTTTTTTATTAGAGGATTTGAATGAGTTTTTGTAATCGAATTAAGTGTGATCTTTAAATTAGTGTGTCTCGGTTTGTGAGACGGTTATTCATGTTAAAGACAAGTGGTTGTTCTATTTTCATGAGTAATTCTTTTTGGAGATCACGTTTCGATTGTGAGATTATTGTCCTTATTTTAATCTAGACGATGATTAGTTGAACATGTATGAAATATGGGACATACTAAAAATATCCAAAACTTAATAATGACAATTGTTTTAATCATGCTAAATATTAAATAAACAATTTGATGTTTTATCAATGCGCCTTATTGAAGGAGTATGACTAAAATGCCACCCTTTGGAGAGGTGCCATGAGTTGCCGAAAATAAACGCAAGTGTTGGTTGTATTTTCAGCAAATGTTAGATGACATTATTTTGTGTGCTCCATCATAAATGAAATGATTAAATAGGTGTATTTATTCGAGTTATGATGTTTGATGAGATCAAATAAAATTCTGGAGTTAAGGATGTTAAGTTAACAAGAAAATTTGAGTCTTTTTGATTTGATCAAAAGAGACAAAACATTTGAGTTATTGTTTTAGTATGAAGACTTGTGCAAAGTGTTTTCACAAATTGCAATATTTAGAATTTATTCAAAAGGGTTTGATGCGCCCTAAATATTGTAATCACATTATATTGTGTGGTCTTACAAAAGGGTTTTTCTTATTAGGGTTTATTTATAACATTTAGATTTATTTGATAACACTCCGTTTAGAAATAAGGGTCTATGAATGATTGATACCCACAAGTATAGGGGATCGTTGAAGTCTTCGATGTGTAAGTATAGTATCGATCCCACGAGGAGTAGAAGGTATAAGTATTTATCCTCTCAAATAAGAGTGTCACTTCCCTTATTATCTATATGCACTAGACAAACTAAAATGATTAAATGATGCAAGTGTTTTTGGGTTTTTGGTGTATAGATTGCAATAAAGTAAAATGCTGAGAATGCAATATGACAAGTGAAAGCTCTCAAAGAGAGAAAGCTCAATCCTCTATGCAGCAAGAGGACAAGCTCAAGTGTGTGTTTCTTATAGGTGGAGAGAGTTCCCAAGGGCTAATTAGACTTCATGGCATAAATATTTCTAGAACAACAAGGTAAACATTTTGTCAAGTTTTAATCTTCTTTGGATGGAGCCATAATTAGGAATAGCTAAATAAATAAACTAAACCTCTTATGATGGATCATGTGGCCAAGTAAATGACTACACAAGAGTTATTAAGACATAAAGTCCCACCATAGCATTAATCTTTAAGGTCCCCGATACTAATACCCCATAAAGTAACTTCATGATTCGGTCTTGGGTTTACGTGTCCTCCCAAGTCTTCCTCACTCCATTACACTACGGTGTTCTCCTATGAGCCCATATAGGTGAAGTGATATGCAGTCGACGTTCGCACAACACCATCATAGAATTACATCAAAGATAAAAACTAGACAAAATACCAACACATGTCATATAAAAATCATTGCCAATTCATCCTATACCCCCAGGAACATGAGAGAACTACTCACAACGCCAAGACTTGATATGATTCAGTGGTACAATTGATACAACACAATCTGAAACTATGATCTCCCCACAAAAAAATGACAAGTAGCAATTCACAAACATGTAGAATAGAACTCAGACAATAGCTAGGGATCGAACAATCTCAAACTATGAGGGGGATGAAGTGGATCACGAAAATGGTGATGGAGATGGTGTTGGTCTTGACGGTGGTGTTGATGGAGACTCCGGAGGGGGGATGGAGAAGACCTCCAGAGGTGATTCCGGCGGCGTTTCCCCCCTCCGATCTTCTCCGACGGCAACCTTCTGTCTCTCTGTTTCTGGTTTTGTGTTTCTCCGCCGCCTCCTCTTGGAAAACGTCGGGGGACTATTTTTATAGTCGTTTTTAGGTCACGAGGAAGCTTCGGGAAGAAGGATCGACGCAAACGGGGCCATGAGGGCCAAAAGAGGTGGGCCCACGCGGCCAGGTATAGGGGCCGCGTGGGGCACCCTCTTTTGCCCCTCCGGCCTCCGTTTGCTTGCTTCCTTCGCTCCTAGGTCTTCCTCCTTCCAAAATAATGATCCCCGTAAATTTGCAGCTCATTATGACGTCGTTAAGGCCCTGAAATAAATAAGGAAAGAAATAGGGGTTTTCTGCCTGCGCAGGATTAATTTCATAAAAAGGGGAAATCATTATTAATTACCAAAAATCATTAAATAACAGTAATATACCCCTTATATGATGCAAATATGAATGTAATATAAGTATTATAGTGCAAAGTTCATGTATGCATTTTATATGCATCAATGATTTGCATATTTTTCATATGAGTTATGAGAAAAGGTGGTTTCATTAATTATAGGATAATTAGAGACTATTGCGAATAATGTTGTAGTATATTCATATGTATGACTATGAATGTGATTCCACAATATGAGACTAAAAGGGGCAAACCAATTTGTTGGTTGTGCTAAGTATTTTAGTGGTTTATCAGTAAAAGGTTTTATTGATGAAAGGATTGATGGAATAGATTGAGAAACTTAATCAAGGTGGTTGACCTTACTTTTAATGTATCAAGTGGCACGTTTCGAAAAGTGCAATGTTGGTTTAGACTTGACACTTAAAAGGAGGAATTAATGATGATGATCATTGAATTTCAAATTCAGTTTTTCTAAAAGGAGTAGGATTCAAGAATATTAAAGTTTGTCATGTTACAAAATAATATTCATGATTCACTCATCATGTTTAAGAAACAAGATGTCGGAGAACTGTCCCAGGAACTGGGGGTGTCTCGAAAAGGATCGAGTAAGGGGCTGAACACGGAATCAAACAACCCTCAACGTGCTCCGGCGACGGTGCTCGTCGGACTCGCTGCGGGACAGCACTGCAGAAAAGGAACGCTCGGTCTTACCCAGGTTCAGGGCCCTCTTGTGGAGGTAAAACCCCTACGTCCTGCTCTGGTGTATTGCACTGCTTGGAGAGTGCGGTGACCTAGCACACCACTGCATGGTGTAGTGTGCAAGTCGTTGATATAATACTCACAGAAGGACCTATCCGTGAATATTACATCCTTCAGAGTGGTACAACAGAAACATAGCAGGTCCAAGGTAAAACTATAGGATTACAACAATATTCAATACAAAATCTCGAGAACCTCCTCGATACATAGAGGATAGCCTCGTGCAAATGAAATCCAGAGAGAGCCAATTCGTAGCACTAAGCTGGAGATCAACTCTAGCTTTAACTCCTAATCCACTACTGCTGTTGCCACCACCTTAATCTATTCTATCCGGAATAAGATTATCCGGACTTGTACTCGTTCCTCCAGTAAGCGTGGTCTCCTCCATTGGCAGTGTGATCTCATCGTGGTTATTGCTCATGTGCTGCTATCAATGTGGTCATTGCTCTTGCGTTGCTATTGTTGTTGTTCTTCTGTTGATGAAGTAGCGGTTGACTCCCTGTTGAAGGTCTCAATATCGTGATGCACCACCATCAACTCCTTTGAGGGCTCCACAATTCTAAGCAGGGGTCAAAAGGGCAAGGGTGAGTAACCAGCGTTACCCAGCAAATCCATTATGTACGGTGGGAAGTTTGATGCACTAGCTACAACTTTAGACTCCAGGGAGCCTTAAGCTTAATGCAAGGTTTTTGTAAACATTTCTTCAAGAGGTAGCTTTTATTCTGAAAACTATGCCCGTCATCCTTCACAGGGCTAGAACTTTCATGGAGTTCCTTTCCTGCAGCGTTCGCAGCTCCTTCCCGGAACAGGGAGTAACATGTTACAATTTTTTACACTCTGCAGAGGTGCGTTACTTTACCCATAAGAGATCAAGACTTTGTTGCACAACCGGGTGATCTTTCCCGTCCACACTCTCTTTGGTGTGGGGCCCAGTTTTTGATCCAAGTCATTCACTGTGCCTCTCCGCACAACGCATGCCCACCCAATTCATGCATAGCGAGTTTACCCCTGATGCTCTACCCTCACGGTAGACACCTAGGCTCTCCTTGCAGACCATCCTAGACCCCAGTCGCCGTGGGACTTAAGGGATCCCACCCATGTGCATGTAGTCCCGCAAGACCTACAGCCTACGGCACTGGCAGCCCGTTGTCATGCATCCGGGAGAAGTACAGATGGCATTTCCCGTCCCATTCCAGGTCTTATGGTTAACGCGTCTTTACGGCGCAATCATTATGACGGCATTTGTGATTAAGTCCTAGGTAATACTTTCCCGTGCAAATGGAACCTCCGGACCTATTCTTCTTACCATGGTCCCATTTGCCAACCATAATAGGTTACCACCACTCAGGTAGATAGCCAAATAGTCAAGTTATTAAAGAAATAGGTTTTATGCTTTCTTTTGTATAAAGGTGATAGTATAATAAGGTTTTGCAAATAGTTTTCTATCAAATATTTCAAGAGGTATGAGCAAGTGATGAACTTGCCTGTGATAGAGATGGCAGTTCATGCCCTTCGGGGTTCTAGGGTTGCGTCTCAGAACCCGGAGATCTGAAAACAGCAGAGTAGTCCGGGTAAGGACTACTGGAAACACTTGCAATATGCTATTATGCATAAATATGAGATGCATCGTATATAACCCAAAATACCCAAACTCACAAGTAAGCGCTTCGCGTTATTGATTGCTTTGTTAAAGGTGAGATGCTTTGAGTTGTTATAACTTTTAGACTTAAGTGTTTGTTATGATTAATGAAGTAATGTTTTACATGATTAATAAACAACTTACAGGTGTTCACTTAAGGATTGCATTTATTTCTTAATTTTATTTCATTTAATTACTTTCAAGAAGTAATAACACTAAAGTGATAGATTTTCAAATGAACTCCTTTTTGTGTGTTTTACCTAGGATGAGTAACGGAACAGTCATTTACATTATGGTATTTGAGGTCAAATTTTATGTGTTGAACTTTTATTTCAAATTTATTTTCTTTTTAGAAAATTAGTTGCTTTAGAAGCTAGTACAAGTCAATTTCACTTACTACCTTTGAATTAATTACATAAGAAAATTCTTTTCAATAATTTATTTTAAAATAATTGAAATAATATCCAATTATGGATCTTAGTATTTTTCATTCAATAAAACCTTTTTAATAAATTAAATAAAATTATATTTGAAATCCTTATAAAATTTGGAGTTGAAAACATATTTTTATTTAATTTTTGGAATTTATTTGCATTTCAAAATTTTAGGTGATGTTTAAGTGGCATTTTGGTAATTTTAGATAACCTATAATTAAAGTTGATTTAATAAATATGCAATAATTATAATCAAATAGATTTTATTTTTCTGATCAATTTGATATTTTATTTAAATTTTTCTGACTTATGATTTAAAAGTTATGAATTTTAAAAGTTTGAATTATTTCTGGAATTTCAGGAAATGTTTAAATCTCTGACGAAGGGTCCCACTGGTCAGAGTTTTAATAATTTAACCAAATAGATAAGGTCGAGCTGACGTCAGATGACGTCAGCCGCCATGGCCGGCGGCCCTGCCGACCAAAATCCCGGCGACTCCGGCCCTCCCCGACCGCGCGAGCACGCGCGCTAGATGCGTGAGCTAGAGAGCTACCAAGGGGTGGCGGTGCCGCCCCTTAATGGTCGCCGGAGCCACCACGGCGACGGTGCACCGCGGCGGTGAACGGCGGCCGGAAGCGAACATCCCCAATTCGACCGCAAAGAACTGGTCCATGGGATGCGTTCGAGGCACAAGCTCACCGTGAGTGTCGTGGACAAAGTTTCGGCGTTGATGGAGCTACGTCGGCGACGGAATCGAGCTCGACACCGAGCGGCGGCGTTCGGGGCGCCGGTCTTGTTCTTCACCTCCAGCGGCTCCCGGCACCGGCGACTTGCACCAGCGCGTAGAGGACGTCGAGGCGGAGCGGTTGGACAAGGTCACCGCTCCGATTGATCCACCGTTCGCCGGCGATTTGAGGGGCACGGCGGCGGCCATAAGGTTAGGGTTAGGTTTTTCGTGGTCGTTTACCAGAGAGAGGAGAAGGGGAGTAGCAGGGCGAGGGAAGAGTGAGGAGGAAAGCGAGATGCAGACGGCGTCTCCTTCTTATCTCCGCGAGAAGCAAGCAAGCAGGAGGTGGCAGCGCCGGCGGTGCGGCCTGTCCATGGCCAGAAGGAAAAGAAGAAGAAAGGGAAAAAGAAAAGGATTTTTGCAAATAACCCCCTGGGTTTTTCTGTAACTACTGAAAACTTTTAAAACAGGAACTTTAGTAATTTATTTAGAGCACTTAAAAAGCTCAAAAAAATAGTGAAAAAAAATTATGTAGGCTTCTAATATTATAGAGAAGCTCCACATATTTTTATTTAGAACTTTTGAAACATTTTTATCATATTTAAAACTAGAGAGAGATTTTAGTTATTTAAGTTGTAATTATAATTTCCTCTAGGAACCCTCAACAAAAAGTATATTATTATTTTGTTGTGAAGAAGTGATGTAGAAAGGGTATTATAGATTTATTGATCTTGTTTCTCATGGGATTATTACTTGCACAAATGTGTTGGAGAAGGTTTTAAAATATATCCATTAAGATTTTCTTTAAACACTTAAGTTATTAATGACTTGTGGCTTCTATATGGTGTGGCTTTGCATTACAAAGATGGTGATGATCAAGTGGTTCTGCAAGATTCATATTTGAGGTTTTTATCAATGGTTTGATTTTCTTCTCTGGGAATTAATTCATTGGAGAAATATTTTTATGTTGCTTTCATAAAAAGGCACTTGATTGGGTTGAAGAGGTTGATACTTTGCCTTCTTGGTCAAAAGATCAATGTTGCCTTTTGTCCCTTCCCTTGTATTGATCAGATGCTGCTCCTCATTCTTGTTGACTGCTTGACTCCAGATGATCCAGCTGATCCAAGGACCCTTGTTGCTCTTATATTAATATTGACTCTTTCTAGTCAATAATTGGATACTAGGGCAAGTTCCTAATATCCATTACTTAACTTCCAAGATTATAATGCATCACCCTTGTGGTGACAGCAAACATTTTATTCAAAGAACACTCTCCTTCTGGCAAGCATATTCCTATTCGAAATTCAATTGCTTTAATGCATACAAAGAATTATGTTAACAAGGTTGCAAGGCTTGTTAACAAACTCCTTTCATATAACACCAAGCCTTTAAATTTCACCCCAAGTTTCTTTATTATTCAAATTGTCTTGCAGGAATGAATTTGGAAAGATTTGAAGATAAGAAGCTAAGATCAGATAAGGAGATCAAATTAGATGTAAAATAGAATTACTTAAGCATTTGTATTAACTTTTGAGGTTAAGGCAAAGTAAAGGCAAAGTTTTCTGGTTTTCCACCAATTACATTATTAATTTGCTTAAATAACTCTTTGAGTTGTGATAGGTGTTGAGTTGGTAATTTACTTATAAGTTATTTTCTTATAATATAAGCATGTATGATTTTGCTATTCATCTAAATAAGTTCTCCAATTCAATATCATTGGTATATTCCAATTTGGATCTTATTTCCCGCAACCAGTAAAAATGTCTGGAGGTCATGTCAAAACTTATCACATTCACCTCAGATGAGCTAAACTCTACTCATGAAGTTGAATGATCTCCAATCCCTCCAGAGTTTTATTTTGCGAAAAATTTATTCAGATTTTCAGATGCATGCATGCAGATGCACAAAATCATACTTCTACCCTTCATTGGTTGCTAAATACTGGGGTATTACAGAGAGTTCACAGTACAAGGAGAGCTTGTCGAGCTCGAGGTGACTGGCTATGGCTACTGGCTATTCTTCAGATCTAGGGTTTGGGCTCAGGATTCTTGGACCGAACCTAGTGAAGAGTCCAACCTAGCCAAGAATCGAACCCTTTGCTTGGGCGTGCTCCTCCTCCTTTTATAGGCGTCCTGGACCTCTTCTGTCCAAACATTTGGGCGGGAAGGGTTACCACATGGCGACGAAGGAGGAGGCGCGGTGCACCGTAAAGGTGAAGTCTACCATAAAGGTAAAGCTCGTGGACGCGGTCCACGGCAGGGGAACGGCGTCACCAAAGCTGAAAAGGGGGCACCGACCAGCTGGACAGCGGGCTGGCACTTGCCGAGGTGGGAGGCGGCCCATGGTGACGTCGTCCTTGGAGCGTAGCTGCAGACTGTCCCCTTGTCACCAAAGAGGCAATACTCGTTGTCCGCTTTGCTTGGCTCCGCTTTGTTGACTGCTTTATACATGGAAACGGCAACTGCGGCGTCGTCGTCATCGCGCGTAGGCACGCGCGTCACTCTGCACATGGCGCAGAGCCCATGTGCGCTCTGCCGCGGGGGCAGAGATTGCTTCACGAGGAAGGCGCTTCGCGAGGCGAAAAGCCTCGCCGAGCCCTTCAGCTTGGTCCTTAGCAGAATTGCGGGCGGCGTCGGAGACGCCTTGTCGAGGTGCGATCCCTCCCCAAGGGAGAGAATCCTTGGCGAGGAGCAAAACCCTTCCCGAGGGGAAAATCCTCGCGGAGCTCGCCAGGCTTGGAGAGCCTGGTCCTTAGCGAAAATCATCCAAAGAATCTTGTGGGCCCTGGCAGGCCGGCCCGTGGTACCCTGGTTTCCACTGTGCCGACAGTAGCCCCCGGGCCCGCGACGGGCACGCCGAGGCCCATGACGAAGGCGAAGCGTCGAGGGGCCAAAGATGCCTGACAGGGCCGCGACACGTGGCACGCAGCGGTTGCACCCGTGGCCACGACCTCCTCGGCTCCAACGGGCGACGTGGCGGGGCCCGCCACGACTCGGGCGCTGGTCAATAAAGCCTGGGCGCGCAGGCAGCGCCCGTTACTTCTCCCATAACTCCTCCGCACACTTCTCCCCACGCCTCCAACCTCTCCAGAGCGCTCCAACTCCAGAGTCCTCTTCTTCTTCTCCGGCGACCGATGGCGCCCAAGAAAGCGGCCACCAACCCGAAGGGCAAGGCCATGGTGCAGGCGGGCACGTCCGCGGCGATGGCGCGCGCCGCTGCTCTCGAGGGAGCACTGCCGCGGACGCGAGTCACCGCGGCAACGATAGCGACGGTGCGCCACCTGGCGGCGGCGCGAACCAACGAGCACGGCGCCACCGAAATGAGGCCGGCCGGTAGCAGACTCACCGAGACCTTCTACCCCATCTTCCTTCATACTCTCTACGCCGGCCTGGTGCCACCATTCTCCGACTTCCTCCTGGCGATCTTGGAGGTGTACCAGATCCAACTGCTCCATCTTCATCCTAATTCCATCCTCATCCTCGCCATCTTCGCCCACTTCTGCGAGGCCTACCTCGGCATCCGTCCCTCGGTGGCGCTCTTCCGCAACTTCTACTCTCTTCGGAACTCCGCCAAGGGCGAGCGGCTTGGGTGCGTCTCCTTCCGCATCGCCGATGCCAGGAGCGAGAACTACATCCCGATCGCCTGGTGCGGTGAGGATGCCATCACCAAGGTGACGAAGAAGGTGGACAAGTTCCGCGAGAAGTGGCTCTTCGTCGACGCCAAGGCCACACATCCTCTCCTGGAAGTGCCTGAGGGGCCCCCGAGGAAGTGGGCGCGCTGGGCGAGCACGGACTTCAGGGGCTCAAGGCTTGACGTGGTGTACGAGTATATCCGACGCATCCGCGAGGCAGGGGTCACCGGCCAGATGGTGGCAAAGGACTTCACCAGGCGCCGCATCGCTCCCCTCCAACAGCACGCCGAGCCGGTGTGGCGATACGACGGCAAGACGGACGCAATGCGGCTAAGCAGGGACGGCTTCGCGCCTGAGGTGCTACGCCAGATCATGGGCGTTCTGTTCACGACGCCGGAGATCCCGCCCGCCAAGAAGGAGGCGGCCAAGCCGCTCATCTGCTTCGCCGAGGAAAGCATCGAGGAGCAGCGCGCGCACATGCCCACATTCGACGAGTGGGGAATTGTGCCCGCGGGGCACCGCGGGCCTCGCCCTAACCCGTGGGCGGCGGAGCCGGAGTACATGGATGAGCCTCCGGAGGCTGAGGAGGCTGAGGAGTCCGCCGAGGAGGAGGCCTCGAGAAGCGGGGACCCCCTTTGCGAGGACGAGGCTTCGAGGGGCACTGACCCCGCTGGTGAGGGCATCGGCTCCTCCAGGAGCGCCCACGCCGAGGTGGACCTCCAGGTGCTCTCCTCCGGCGACGAGGAGGATGCCTTCCGCGTTGTCCGCTCCCAGCGCGCAGAAGAGGAGGAGGAGACGAGCGGCGGCGGAAGAGGGCGCTGCGAACCCCGCTCCAAGGCCGTCCACGACAGGAGGGCCGCGACCGCGAGAGACATCCCTCGCGCGGAGACAGGAGTGGCTCGGGAGGAGGCCGGAGCAAGCCACACCCAGCCACCCAAGGCGAAGAAAAGGGTGTGGGTGATGGCCGGCGAGTAAGTCTTTGATCTTTCTTTTTCCCTCGACATTTTGTCTGAGAAAAGCTTCCTTGATGGATTTCCAACTTGGCTCCCTTTCAGGCAGCCTGCCGAGCCAAAGAGGCGGCGGCTCTGCGAGGCTGGAGAGACCACCAGCGTCGTTGCGGAGACGCCTGCGGCTGGCGAGCCGCAGCAAGCAATTGTTCCTCCCGCGGTTGAGCACCGCGCGGAGGCGGTGGTGGCCGAGGGAGCCACGCTGTCGCCGATTCGGGCGGCGACTCCTCCCGTGGTGGAGCATCGCGCAGGGGAGGCGAGGGCGGAGGCAACGCCGCCGTCGCCCACCAGGGCGGCAACCCCTCCCGTCCAGCAGGAGACGGAGGAGGAGAGGGTGTACGAAGACATTGTCGTGGAGCCGCCTCCAGAGGAGGAGGCCTCCTCGAGGAGGGCTGACGCGCCCGAGGCCGCGGCAGACGCGGTCGTTGCAGAGGCGGCCGGAGGCGCCCCTGAGGAGCAGGAGGCGGTGGTGCCGCCGGAGCCCACTGGCGCTGAAGCTGAGCGCGAGAGGGCGCCCAGCCCCCAGAGGGCAACCGAAGCGAGCGCCGAAGAAGGCGCCCCCACAAGCCCCCGGATCGCACCAGAGGCGGTCGTGGGTTCGAGGCAGGACCCGGGCGCCTCGACGAGGGTCGAGGACTCTGCACCCAGCAGCAGCGCGGGAGTCTCCTTGGCGCTGCAAGCGCCGCAGCGTCAAGCAGCCCATCGCCGGATCATCCTCAACCGGGCGCGGCGGGCGCTCGACGGGCTGGAGGAGCAGCTCGCCAAGGAAGAAGACGCCCTGGCGGAGGAAAGGGCAAGGCTCGGCGAAGCCTGGACCCTTCTCCACGAGAGGGTGGAGATGTGCCGCCGGCAGGACGCGGCGGCAAAGGCGGCGCGCGAGGAAGCGATCCGCTTCGCCAAAGAGACCCACGACAGCGTCAAGCGGGAGGCGCGGGAGGTGATGGACGAGCTCGACGCCGCCAGGGAGGCACTCGAGGAGGAGACCACCACCAAGCACCAGGAGCTGGCGGCCGCGGAGCAGAAGTTTGCTGCCGACTCCGAGATTACCCGGGCCAGCCTGAAGGAGCTCCGCGAGCTGCTTGACGCCCGCGAGGGACAGCTGGCGCCCCGCGAGGCGGAGCTGGTGCGGCGTGAGGAGGATCTCTCCCTCCGAGAGAAAGAGCTGCTCAGGCGCGAGGAGCAGGTCCAGCTGCTCGAGAAGGACCAGGCCACCCGCGAGGGGCAGCTGGAGGAGCGTGAGGGTCGGGTGGCCACCGACGAGGCCAACCTCACGGCGGAGCAGAAGAGGCTCCAAGAGGATGCCGACCTCAAGGTCAAGCTCGTCCGCGAGGGCCTCGCCAAAGAGTATGACGAGAAGGTCGCGAAGCATGAGGACCGCCTCAAGACCAAGCGCAAGGAGTTCGAGAAGTGCATCAAGGAGCTCGAGCAGGAGGAGAAGCGGTTGACCTCTTGCCTCGAGGTCTCTCGGGAGGCCCAGGCGCGCGCCGAGGGAAACGCCTTCGCCTTGGAGAGGGACCTGGATGAGCTCCGGCAGCAGGTGGGGCCGGCCGCGGCTCTGGCGGAGCGAGCACGGGACCAGCGCCAGGTTGACCGGTTCATGACGCGCCAGCGCCAGAGCATTCTTCAGAGCTTGGTGAGCCGCGTGCGCGCGGTCGGGAGAGATCTGAGGATCGACGTCCCCTCCTTCTCCGCGGCGACCGACGACGAAACCTCGTATTCGCACTTCTTTGAGCAGTTCCTCGGAAAGCTTGAAGGAGTCGCGAAGAGCTCTGACAAGCGCGTCGTGGAGGAGAGTCGCGACCTCCTTGTCGTCGCCGTCACCAACGTCTTCAGCAACCTCGTGAGGCTCCAGCCCTCACTTGATCTTGAGGACGTGATGGCGCCGCCGCGCGCCATCAGCGACAAGGCGCGGGAGACCGCCACGCAGGCCGCCATCGCGTTCGCCAAGAAATTCGACCAAGTAGTGATCGAAGGCGACGACGGGGATGCCCTGGAAGAGGCGGAAACCGCCGTGGACCAGGCAGGCACCTCAGGAGGCGCAACGGCTTGAGCTCCTTGCCTGCAGCTGGGCGTGCAGAGGGCACACTTATCTTAGTCATTTTGATTGTAAACTTTGTAAAAACTTGTCAAGTTATATTGGAGTGTGCTTGTGAATGTCCCTCGGGAAGCCTTTGTCCTTCCCCCTCATGTCTTTTTCGCTCTACGTCTTAGGACCCTCTCTTAGCGCTACACCACCGCCGCTTCGGTATGTGAGAGTCATGGCTCCACAAGGCCGGGGGGTGTGTGAGGCCTCAAGAAGTAAGAGCTCCTCGAAGCGCGATGCTTGGGGCTCCCCTTTGACGTGCAAGCAGCCCATGAGGCGTGGGAGAGAGAAAAGAGACTCGAGGGGCAAAAACCAGCAAGAGGAAATTCAACCAAGTGTTTGTACTTAGCTTAGCGAGGCATTCTGCCTTGGAGAGGGTGTTGGTTCCCTGGCGAGATGTTTTCGCTTTGACGTTGCCTGAGGCTTGGAGAGCCTGTTTTCCTGCACTTGGAGAGATAGGCATACCCACAAGCAATAGATAGCTAGATAACTTGTGCTCGTAGGTTCCTTCATGTGTGTCTCGCGAGGAGAACAAGCACCAAGGTTTTTGGTGATCCTTGGTGAGTTGACGTGCGCGGGAGCTGACCCATGAGTTCAGAGCTCCTTAGGAGTTGACATGCATGAGAGCTGACCCGCAAGTTCAGAGCTCGGATCCCTTGGGTTTGAGGCGCTGCCGGGATGCTCCCGTGGCATGGCACCCTGCTAGCCCCCGCTCGTGAGATACACAGGAGGGATCATACGAGCGAGAATAAATAGCAATAACAGCTTTGCCGAAGTCGCAAAATATGTTGGCGCGATGCGCAAGAGTTCAAATTGACCTGAAATATAGGTTCATTACACTGGCGTGGCCAGAAGCACAAAAAATCCGCCATACTCTTGGCATGGGGTCCACATTCTGTGGCTGAGACTCTCGAGAGGCGTGCCCGAGGCAGACGCATGTAGAGAGAGCTCAGGGGGCCCCTATGCGGGGGTGGCTTTTAGCCTACGTTCCACCATGACCGGCATGGGGATCCACCTCGCCAAGACATGGTGCCTGAAGAGGTTACCATGCCGAGGCTTGGTGGCTTGGGAGTCTTCTCGAACGGCCCGCGGCAACGTATAGTAGAGAGGGGAGCCCGAAGTTTTTTCCTCGTGGAGGATGACGGCGCGTGGTTCTTCCTTGATGCAAAAAGTTGCTCGCCGGTGGCGATCAGGGGTAGAACTTGCGCAGGTGCTGGATGTTCCAGGGGTTGGCGACAGGAACGCCGTCCTCCGTCTCGAGCCGCGCGGAGCCAGGCCTGGCGATGTGCACGACTCTGTAGGGGCCTTCCCACATCGGCGAGAGCTTGTGGAGGCCTGCCCTGGAGAGGATTCTCCTCAGGACAAGGTCTCCTGCTTCGAGAGTGCGCGGCCGGATGTGGCGGCTGTGGTAGCGACGGAGGTCTTGCTGGTACCTTGCTGCTCTCAGGGCCGCATTGCAGCGGAGCCCTTCAAGCAGCAGCAGGTCGTCGTTGCGGAGTTCGTCCACCTCAGCCTCCTTGAAGGCCAAGACTCGCGGAGAGCCATGAGGACGCAGAGTCCTTGAGGGCCATGGGGAACCAGTTCGCCATGACCTTGTCGTCGCCCCCGGCGGCCTGGATAGCCAGAGAGTAGAGCTGCAGGAACTCCAGGGGGTTGTTCTTGCCGTCGTAGCGCGGAGGAAGGTCCGGCCTGAACTTGACCGGCCAGACGACGCGACGGAGGCTGCGAGTGAACGCGGCCATCGTGCAGTAGGTGACCGTGCCGTTGGCGAGGGTGGCACGGAGGTGGCGCCTGGCGGTGGCGACGTCCTGGACGGCGCGGTTGCGGCGTTCCTGCCCGCGCTCGATGCTCACGCGTGCGTCCTCTGGGGCTCGCTGCACGACTTGGCAGTCATGCGGCGACGACGCGTGCGATTCAGCGCGGCCGTCGTGAGGAGCCCCCACTGGAGCAGGTTGTGGTGGAACCGGTGGAGCTGGAGCGGGCGCGGGCTGACGAGGAGGCGCAGGAGGTGCGCCGTGCGCCACGTCCCCCACGAGCGCAGAAGGAACCAGGGAACGAGACGGTGCGGGTGCCGCGGCGCGAGCGGCGCCGATGAGCTCGGCAACGCGGTTGAGCCAGGCCTCCTGAGCCGCCGGCGTGGGGCGGTACTGCAGCAGCTCCTGCACCATGAGGAGCGCAGTCGCCGGGCTGGGCGCAGGGCGGCCCAGCGAGGAGGCAGCACGGTCCCGCGATGGGTGCAGGGAGGAGGCCTCCTCTTCGCCGAGGTCGTCCTCAGCGCGGCCGATGTCGTCGTCGTCCGGGTGCTCGACGCGGGGCTCGGGGTCGACACGGCGCTCCGGAGCAGAGCTCCCACGCGGGCGGCCTGCGGGAGCGGTGGCGGCGCTAGCCGTCCGGCGAGCGAGACGTTCGGCACGAGAACCGGCCATGGCTGTGTCGAGGATGAAGACGCGCCTCAGCCCCCTACCTGGCGCGCCAAATGTCGGAGAACTGTCCCAGGAACTGGGGGTGTCTCGAGAAGGATCGAGTAAGGGGCTGAACACGGAATCAAACAACCCTCAACGTGCTCCGGCGACGGTGCTCGTCGGACTCGCTGCGGGACAGCACTGCAGAAAAGGAACGCTCGGTCTTACCCAGGTTCAGGGCCCTCTTGTGGAGGTAAAACCCCTACGTCCTGCTCTGGTGTATTGCACTGCTTGGAGAGTTCACAGTACAAGGAGAGCTTGTCGAGCTCGAGGTGACTGGCTATGGCTACTGGCTATTCTTTAGATCTAGGGTTTGGGCTCAGGATTCTTGGACCGAACCTAGTGAAGAG
>QRDG01000429.1:763158-828422 GCA_012064385.1 Puccinellia tenuiflora | reverse complement strand
CTCGCGAGCCTCGCGAAGCCTCGCGAAGCCTCTTGATGTCGAAGCAGTCCTCGGTGGCGTGAGAGTGCCTGTTGTGGTAGATGCAGAAGGGACGATCATCCTTCTTCTCAGGTCCTGCGGCTGAAATAGCAGCTTGGCGAGGCTGCTTGGCGTCGGGCTCTGCCGCGAGGACCGCAGTAGTCTGCGCTTCTCAGAGGATTTCTTCTTCTTGGACCCCTCGGTGGGGTCCCCTGGCTCGTTCTTGACGAACAAGCGGCCCTCTTCGGCCTTGGCGCACTTGTCCGCCAAGTCGAAAAGCTTGACGACGGTGGTGATGTTGTCGTGGATGCCAAGCTTCTCGAGCATCCGCACATCTGTGACCCAGCCTGGAAGGCCGAAATGACCTGCGCGTCGGTGGCGTTGGGATCTTGTTGCGCACTTGGCTGAAGCACTGGATGTACTTGCGGAGGGTCTCGCCGGGCTTCTGACGCACGGCGCGGAGGTCGTTGTAGGTGAGGCCGCGCTCGTACGTGCCCTTGAAGTTGGCGACGAAGCACCGGCAGAGCTCCTCCCAGGTGTTGATGGACTCGGCGGGGAGGTTGGTGAGCCATGAGGACGCGGAGTCCTTGAGGGCCATGGGGAACCAGTTCGCCATGACCTTGTCGTCGCCCCCGGCGGCCTGGATGGCCAGAGAGTAGAGCTGCAGGAACTCCAGGGGGTTGTTCTTGCCGTCGTAGCGCGGAGGAAGGTCCGGCCTGAACTTGACCGGCCAGACGACGCGACGGAGGCTGCGAGTGAACGCGGCCGTCGTGCCGTAGGTGACCGTGCCGTTGGCAAGGGTGGCGCGGAGGTGGCGCCCGGCGGTGGCGACGTCCTGGACGGCGCGGTTGCGGCGTTCCTGCCCGCGCTCGATGCTCACGCGTGCGTCCTCAGGGGCTCGCTGCACAATTTGGCAGTCATGTGGCGACGACGCGTGCGATGCAGCGCGGCTGACGGGGATATACCTTTCGGGTCCCCTATCATTGGTATACCTGGTGCGATCCAATCTACGGCCCACCTGGCAGGCCCAAAGAAGCCCATGAAGCACGACTTGGAGTACAATACAAGAAAACATGTAAACCCTACCTGGCTCCCTTTATAAAGCCAGGCAGGGGCACCTCATAGGGGATCCTCCTCACGGGAACAGACAGATAGGCATAGCCCTAACGAGACCACGTCTCACACCATTGCCCTTGCGGCCACCATGTAACATCATCATCTATACAGATCAGACAAGCAGGATGTAGGTCTTTACCTCACCACGAGGGGCCGAACCTGGGTAAATCCTTGCTTGTCAGCCGACGGAACTACCAGCGCGCATCTCTCTCCCCCTCAATCAACCCGGGGTAGTCAACCCAGGGATTTGCCGAGCCCCAACCTCGACAATTGGCGCCGTCTGTGGGAAGAACGCGCGCTGGATTCAACGTTTCGGCGGCTCCAATCTTCATCAGCAACAGCGGCCAGATCGCATCTGGTTCAACGCGATCAATCTTCATCGACAACGGCGGCTAAATCGCATCTGGTCATCTACTTGCTGCTGCGGCGTTCCGTATGCGCAACTTCTGCGATCCAATCTAGCGGCGGCGTTCCGTGCGGATGCTCGAATTTGGCGCCAGCGATCGCGGGAAAGCGCAAGTCGCTGTGCATATCCGCTGAGTTTGCTTTGGCGATTCCTCGTCACGCATAGGAAGTCTATTCTGATCCGATCTGCATCATCTACCCTGGTCCGATCTGCATCACCGCTCCACGCGGTACCGGCATCAGCGAGCAAGCCGGCACGCCAGGAGCCGCGCAATCACCGGCATCCTTGCATGGATTTTGTGGCGCGTGGTTCACCTGCGAGCATGATCTACGACCTGGAGCTACGCGTGGTCGTGCCTGCGCATCGGCCGTCCGAGATACTCAGCCGGTTTCCATCGGATATAGATCAATGTCAGCAACTGATGGGAGGAGCAAGTTCCGATTCCTTCACGGATCAAGTCCCGAAGCTGTCTAGATCAAAGCTGCCAACTCACGGCAAGCTAGACAAATCCAGCCAAAGCACATGGTCGCATGCATCATGCATGGATCGATCGGCTCTTTCCCTCAACCAGCTCTTCAAATTTCTCTCACGTACTACTTTAAACTATCTTTGCATATTCTATTTCATCTACTAATTGCTCTGGTTGTATTACGAGGGTATGGAGAACACCGCTGCTGCTGCTAGCCCGCATGGTTGTCGATTTCCCGATCACTGGGAGCAACCCGAGAGGGCTCGAGCCGCTAGAGGACGCGTGACGCAAGATCGCCGCCATCGCCCACCGGCACCTGGCGCTTCGACCTCAACAGCAACAACAAATTCATCTCTGCACCCGACAGACGATTCGAGTGCCTTCATCGGCCACAAGACCACGTGGCCCGACAAATCATCAACTCGGGAAGAAGGCGACGTATGCACGTGCACCCGAGGCTCGGGGGCTGGCCCTTCGACATCAACCACGACAACAAACTACATCGCCGTACACTCGGGGGCTGGCGGCCCCACCTTCGACGACCTCGCCTTCGTCGACTCCGCCTCCAATATTTGGGGGCTGGCGGCCTCGCCTTCGTCGACTCCGCCTCTAACACTCGGGGGCTGGCGGCCTCGCCTTCGTCGACTCCGCCTTCGTCGACTCCGTCTTCGACACTCGGGGGCTGGCGGCCCCACCTTTGGCGACTCCGCCTCCGACACTCGGGGGCTGGCGGCCCCACCTTCGTCGACTCCACCTTTGGCGACTCCGCCTTCGTCGACTCCGCCTCTGACACTCGGGGCCTGGCGGCCCCACCTTCGTCGACTCCGCCTTCGTCGACTGCGCCTCCAACACTCGGGGGCTGGCGGCCACACCTTTGGCGGCCCCACCTTCGTCGACTCCGCCTCCGACACTCGGGGGCTGGCGACTCCGCCTTCGTCGACTCCGTCTCCGACACTCGGAGGCTGGCGCTTCGCCTTCATCACTTCCGCCGCGTCGACTCCGGTCCGCTGCGTCGACTACTTCCGCCGCGTTGACTCCGGTCCGCCGCGTCGACTCCGGTCCGCGGCGTCGACTACCTCCGCGCGTTGACTCCGGTCCGCCGCGACAACAAAATCGCCTTGGCCGCACCCGATGCTCTCCCGGGTGCTGCGCCACACAGGCCACAGCATACTCGCCTTGGCCGCATCCGATGCTCTCCCGGGTGTTGCGCCGCACAGGCCACAAACAAATTCGCCTAGGCCGTCACCCGACGCACTCGGGGGCTTGCGCCATACAGGTCTAAGTTAAAACCTAGGCCGTCGCCCGACGCACTCGGGGGCTGCGCCATACAGGTTCCGCTCGAAAATCCTAGGCCGTCACCCGACGCACTCGGGGGCTTGCGCCATACAGGTCTAAAGTTAAAACCTAGGCCGTCACCCGACGCACTCGGGGGCTGCGCCATACAGGTTCTGCTCGAAAATCCTAGGCCATCACCCGACGCACTCGGGGGCTTGCGCCATACAGGTCTAAGTTAAAACCTAGGCCGTCACCCGACACACTCGGGGGCTGCGCCATACAGGTTCCACTCGAAAATCCTAGGCCGCACTCGAACACTCGGGGGCTGCGCCATACAGGTCCAACAACACAGTAGGCCGTTCGGCTGAGCAAATACTCGATATGTTTGTCGAGTCCACCAAGTAGGCCGCCAGGCTGAATGAACACTCGAACCCTTTCGAGTCACACAAGTAGGCCGCCAGGCTGAATGAACACTCGAACCCATTCGAGTCACACGAGTAAGCCGTCGGGCTGAGCATACACTCGAACCCATTCGAGTCACACGAGTAAGCCGTCGGGCTGAGCAAGCACTCGAAAAGTGCAAATACACAGTAAGCCACCAGGCTGAATAAAAATACACAGTAAGCCACCAGGCTGAATAAAAATACACGGTAAGCCAACAGGCTGATGGAGCACCCGGATAATTCATTCGAGTGCAACAAAAATACAGTAAGCTTCAAGAGCTGAATAGACTCGACAAGTCCATTCGAGTGGAAAAGAAATTCAGTAAGCTCCATGAGCTGAGTAAAACTCAAAGCAGTAAGCCAAACCGGCTGAGTACAAAGTAAGTCATGCAAAGTCAGTTGCGACTCCGTTAGCTCGAGTCTCTCCTTTACTCCCATCGGGAGCGGGCTTTTCGACTGAAGAAAAACTGAGTTTAACCTCAATTGCAAGCAATTCAGCTTAATCTCGGGGGCTACTCCCATCGGGAGCGCTGTCGCGCACCCGATAGCATGAGATCAATATTCAGTCGAAGCGTTACTGACTAAACCATCCTCTGTAAGCCCTCAACGGCCGGAGTCGAATCATTTTTACTTGTCTCTTTCAGGAACAAGACGCGCCACCCGTCGGAACAGTGATACCCGACATACCCGCATCTGCTTCGACTACATCGACTGCGTCTCTATCGACTGTGTCTCCATTGACTGGGTCTCCGTCGACTAAGACGATCGCACCTTCTTCGACTATGCCTGCTCGACATGCTGCTCTTAGTCTCTGCCCGATTCTTCGAATCGACCAGACACTCGGGGGCTACTGACGGGGATATACCTTTCGGGTCCCCTATCATTGGTATACCTGGTGCGATCCAATCTACGGCCCACCTGGCAGGCCCAAAGAAGCCCATGAAGCACGACTTGGAGTACAATACAAGAAAACATGTAAACCCTACCTGGCTCCCTTTATAAAGCCAGGCAGGGGCACCTCATAGGGGATCCTCCTCACGGGAACAGACAGATAGGCATAGCCCTAACGAGACCACGTCTCACACCATTGCCCTTGCGGCCACCATGTAACATCATCATCTATACAGATCAGACAAGCAGGATGTAGGTCTTTACCTCACCACGAGGGGCCGAACCTGGGTAAATCCTTGCTTGTCAGCCGACGGAACTACCAGCGCGCATCTCTCTCCCCCTCAATCAACCTGGGGTAGTCAACCCAGGGATTTGCCGAGCCCCAACCTCGACAGCGGCTGTCGCGAGGAGGAGCCCCCGCTGGAGCAGGTTGCGGTGCAACCGGTGGAGCTGGAGCAGGTGCGGGATGGAGAGGAGGCGCGGGAGGTGCGCCGTGCGCCACGTCCCCCACGAGCGCAGAAGGAACCAGGGAACGAGACGACGCGGGTGCCGCGGCGCGAGCGGCGCCGATGAGCTCGGCAACGCGGTTGAGCCAGGCCTCCTGAGCCGCCGGCGTGGGGCGGTACTGCAGCAGCTCCTGCGCCATGAGGAGCGCAGTCGCCGGGCTGGGCGCAGGGCGGCCCAGCGAGGAGGCAGCACGGTCCCGCGACGGGGGCAGGGAGGAGGCCTCCTCTTCGCCGAGGTCGTCCTCAGCGTGGTCGATGTCGTCGTCGTCCGGGTGCTCGACGCGGGGCTCGGGGTCGACACGGCGCTCCGGAGCAGAGCCCCCACGCGGGCGGCCTGCGGGAGCGGTGGCGGCGCTAGCCGTCCGGCGAGCGAGACGTTCGGCACGAGAACCGGCCATGGCTGTGTCGAGGATGAAGACGCGCCTCAGCCCCCTACCTGGCGCGCCAAATGTCGGAGAACTGTCCCCAGGAACTAGGGGTGTCTCCAAGGTATCGTGTAAGGGGCTGAACACGGAGTCAAACAATCCACAACGTGCTCCGGCGACGGTGCTCGTCGGACTCGCTGCGGGACAGCACTGCAGAGATGGAACGCACGGTCTTACCCAGGTTCAGGGCCCTCTTGTGGAGGTAAAACCCTTACGTCCTGCTTTGGTGTATTGCACTGCTTGGAGAGTTCACAGTACAAGGAGAGCTTGTCGAGCTCGAGGTGTCTAACAATGGCTACTTGCTAGTCTTCAGATCTAGGGTTTTGGGTAGGCTCCTAGACTCCAAAAACCGAACCTCTGGCTTGGGCGTGCTCCTCCTCCTTTTATAGGCGTCCTGGGCCTCTTCTGCCCAAACATTTGGGCGGGAAGGGCTACCACATGGCGACGAAGGGGGAGGCGCGGTGCACCATAAAGGTGATGTCCACCATAAAGGTAAAGCTCGTGGACGCGGTCCACGGCAGGGGAACGGCGTCACCAAAGCTGAAAAAGGGGCACCGACCAGCTGGACAGTGGGCTGGCGCTTGCCGAGGTGGGAGGTGACCCACGATGACGTCGTCCTTGGAGCGTAGCTGCAGACGGTTCCCTTATCACCAAAGAGGCAATACTCGTTGTCCGCTTTGCTTGGCTCCGCTTTGTTGACTGCTTTATTCATGAAAACGGCAACTGCTGCGTCGGCGTCATCGCGCGTAGGCACGCGCGTCACTCTGCGCATGGCGTAGAGCCCATGTGCGCTCTGCCGCGGGGGCAGAGATAGGTTCACGAGGAAGGCGCTTCGCGAGGCGAAAAGCCTCGCCAAGCCCTTCAGCTTGGTCCTTAGCAGAATTGCGGGCGGCGTCGGAGACGTCTTGTCGAGGAGCGATCCCTCGCCAAGGGAGAGAATCTTTGGCGAGGAGAAAAAACCCTTCGCGAGGGAAAAATCCTCGCGAAACTCGCCAGGCTTGGAGAGCCTGGTACTTAGCGAAAATCGTCCGAAGAAATCTTGTGGGCCCTGGCAGGCCGGCCCGTGGTACCCTGGTTTCCACTGTGCCGACAGTGATGGGATTATATAGTACAAAGAGGTTGCTTGGTTGCCAAGCTAGGTTTTACAAATTAGGAAATAAAACTAAACCTGCTTGATTGCGGACGACTAGACGTGTCCTACACGTACACGTCTAACAGTAGCTACACGGCTCGTTCTTTTATGTTAGAACATAATGCTAGCATAGGCCTAACTGGATTCGGTAAATGTCTAGTGATTTTTCCATCCTGATCTTGGTCATATACAAATTATTTTGGTTAAAATTAATGATGATGTTTACGTTACTAAAGTACTTTTGGCTTATTGGCTATGTGCTAATTGTTGGGGAAAAGAACCTAATGATAAAAACGTTAGAACTTATTGATCAAGTTTACATGAGAATGTTTTTGGATTAAGCTAATGACCTGTTTTGAAGTAATCAGCACTCACAGGTTATAATGGCTCTTGGTCAATTCTATGATCACACTAAAGGAATAAAACTGGTGTATGTTAAACCTTATGATCATGTCTAATGCTAATTAATGTTGTCAGGGTTTAAGCAAATCATCATGAGTATTTTTAAGAGAGTAATGTCTAATTAACATGATTAGCTTCTAGTGAATATGTTAAACCTTATAATCGAGTTAGATAAGTCGAAGGAGGATAAGTTCTATCGCCCATCCGAGAGCGCCCTAGCAGTCATGCAGGACCGACGCATGACCTGCACCCGAACAACGGAGGAATAATGGGTGATGGTCTTGTAGTTGTAGGCTTGTAGCCGTTCCGAAGGGGCTGTGAAAGCGCCGGCTCTGTGGCAACACGGAGGACGCGCAACGTCTGGGAAACGCATGCACGGCGGATCCGAATGCAATGTTTGGTTGTAGAGATTAGAGCATCTCCGATGTAAAATAGCCCCTCAAAAATAATTCACGACACGGCCAGAACAGAATAAAAATACACTGAAACTCAGACTGGTTGTCATCTTCCTCTGATTATTTAACGTCTGTGGGAGTTTGAGACATACACTGAACAAGAAGCAAAAAAATACTGGGTCATCTGCAAACACCCTCGCCAACCAAGCTTTTAAAGAGCGTAAGAGCATTTCCACCGAGGGGTCGTAAAGGGGCCCGTAAAGGCCCTTTGGGGTGCCGAACAAAAAAATCGGCCACACCGGGTGGTCGTAAACTCTCGTTCGGCCCAAAATTTGTCCGGCACCGTGAACCGAGCCCCCAACTTTGGCGGTGGCTTCGCGGTGCCGGACACGGTTTGGACCGGACAAGAGCTCGGGCTAGCCCACGTGTCACAACTCTAGGCACGGTGGAGGCGGAGGAGCGATCCACTGGCAGGATTTTCTATGCCTAGCCATCCAGGCGTGATATTTTTTAGGTGCTATGTGGCCATAGAAGATCCTGTGAGTGGATCGAGTGGGCTGCCCATTCTTAAGTAATCACGGAATTATTTGTGGCTATGCACACTCATGAGATTGTCTGTGGCTAAAGTGTGCCCATGTATCATTATATTTTGTCGGCTACAAAAATAAAATGCATAGAAAATTTGATGATTCATCACTTATCCGGACTGTTTAGGGGTGCCGGTGTGGGAGACGCAGAAAAAAGCGTCGAACAAATGTCCTGCACCCCTTCAATCGAAGGGTGCCGGACACAATTTGAACACTTCCGGTGAATAGCATTCACGAGATGGAACCACTCGTCGTGAATAACGAGATCAAACCATAGTTTAAAAAACCAGACCAGACCGAACCGGAAAAAAACGGGAAAGGCAGGGCAATCGTTAGAAAAAGGGAACCCTTTGCAAAGGGAACTTTTCCTCCGCTCTCCTCGCGCCAAGTGTCACCTTCTCCTCGCTTGGTCCCCCGTGGATGTTTGCATGCGTGACAAGTGGCAACACTAGAGAGTTTTGGTGGGATTTTCCCATCCCACCGGATGGAGCACGTATGGGTGGAGACGCATTTATTTTTAGATTCGTTTTTTTTAAATGAAATATCTCTAGAACCGTTGATCTAAATTACGAACCGTTTTCATATTTGAGATTCTCGCGTCGAGATCTTCAAAACTAGATCCCATGTTGATAGGTTTCGAGAAACTTTTTTTTTGTACATTCGGTAGCACGTGGTTGTACATTTCCAGATTTTGTACATCTCCAGTTTGTACATCTCCAAATTTGTACATTTCCAGTTTTCTGTACATTCGGTAGCACGTGGTTGTACATTTCCAGTTTTGTACATTTTCAGTTTGTACATTTCCAAATTTTGTACATCCAGTAACAACGTGAGTGTACATCCAGTAACAACATGTGTGTACATCCTGTAACAACATGTGTGTACATCCTGGTCGCTATAATCTGTACTTTCTGCTCTGAAAACTCTGTACATCCATGTTTCTAACGAACGTTGCCATGTAACGGACAGTATGCAACGCGTTAGCGTAGGCGTTAGGGTACGGAGGATTCGTCGCGTACCCTAACGCCCCGAGACTGAGTCCGCCCGTACGCCGCGGTAGCGGCGACGGGGGACGAAGCCGAGCCGCTAGATTATGTAAAACTTACAACTTGTATTATAAGTTAGGGTGTAGGGTGGGGTGCCAAGTAACCCAATTTATATATCGGTATGCAAGAGAGATTTAGAATTAAAATTGTACGGTCGTATACGCAGGTGGCAGGCGCAGGCGCGCGCGCACACGGTTATACCCTTCTATTTATACGAGAGAAAAAGTGAAAAACAAAAACAATGAAAAAGAGCTCAAGCTGGCCGGCCGGTAGGTTCGTACGTCGCTCGCTCGATTAATTCGCGTACGTTGCTCGCTTGATTAATTCGCGTACGTCGCTCACTCGCTAGGCAGCTTGCTACTTTTTGATTTCCTATTCTTTATACATCTGGATCTATGGAACTAGCACGCTTGTACATTTAGAACGATCCGAGGTGTCTGCTGCATGGGCGCCTCGCGTGCGGAGCTGCGGGTTTCGAGTTGTACATTTGCGAACAGACGTGGCACGCGCGGATGTACGCGGAGGCAGCTGCATGTACATTCCCGGGTTTCGGCGCGCGCCCGCGTGGAGACTGACGTACACGGCGCGGCCACACTCACGCGCGGAGGCTTAAAAAAAAGACGTGGTCAATTTGCTCACTTGCTACTACTCCGTCCGTACGCCACGCGTCAGCCATGCAGTGCAGTCGCTAGCTCCGAATCGCCCTTCGCGAAGGGAACCCTTCGCGTAGCTGCACCCCGGCATGCAGCCTCCAAGGGCCGGTATTGGTTTCTCGAGAGCAAACACACCCTAAAAAGCTCTGTCCCGTCTGTCTTTGGCATCTGACGGAAACAAAGGAGTAGACAAACACAACACACTTCCATGGGGACAGTAGCAGTACGCTATCCGATTATCCATCCGGTTGCAGGCCAATCAACCATCCACGTCCATTTCTGGGGATGCCGTACCACACCACGATCCATCCTGATATATATCCATCCCCATCGATCGAGTCATCCATCGGTCAGCACGCATCGTAAACACAGGGACACGCGGAGGGAAACGAGCGGAGCACCGCCACCGCGACCGCGCGAAATACATTTATTACCCTCTCTCTGCCGCCGTCGCGAGTAGCCTCTGTTTCGTTCGTAGCTGTTCCCTCCCCGATCACGTCGTCAAGCTTTCCTGCCGCCTCGCCTCCCTCCTCACGTGAAACCCTCCGAGCGCACACACGCCCTCGTCGGCGACTCGTCGCTTCCATTCCCGTCCGTCCATGAGCCGCGCGGGCGGGCGCGTGACTCCCTCCCTTTTGCTTGCTCGGCTCTTTCTCGTGCTTGCGACAGCAAAATCCCATCCATTCCATCCCCGGCTTAATCTGCAACGTGAACCAACCCCCCATTTCTTCCCTCCGCCCCAAATTAACTCTGAATCCGTTCGTCGGGGAATCCGCTGAAAGATCCAAAGGGCCTTGGTCGTTTCTGCTCGCCGCGGGCGGGGTCAGCCGACCGGCCGGCCGGCCGGCCATGAAGTTCACCAAGAAGTACGAGACGTACATGCGGGGGATCAGGACGGAGGAGGAGGAGGAGGAGCTCCCCGCCGTGGGGCTCAAGCGGCTCAAGAAGGTGCTCAAGAAATGCCGCGCCGACCTCACCACGCACGACCAGACCGCCTCTTCCTCCTCCTCCAACGCTGCCGCCGCTGCCGGCGGCGTCCGGTGCACCGGCCAATGTTCAGGTAAGAAAACAAACAAAGCCTATTTCGGTTTTAGTTCTTTCGTTCGGTTGCTGCTACCGATCTTGACCCGCACTTGAGAGTTGAGAGAGACCCTCGTGCTCCATCCGGAAACTTTCTCCCGGTGACCCTTCTTCCTTCTTCCTTCTGAATAAGACTTCCAGCGGATTCCTTCTCCTCTTAATTGGGCAAGACGACAAACATCATTCCAGGGGAATTAGAACCGGTCGTTGCCAGTGCCAATATTTCTTTCTGCATTTTTACTTGATTCGGTCCGCGATCAGCTTGACAATTTATGCATGGAAGAACCTGTACGTTGTAGCACAGGTTGCTCTTGCCAAAAGAAAACACAGGTGTTGTGCACGTCAAGAAAGCTGAGCCATTATGCAGTTGACAAAGCCGCATGCTTTGCATCTTCTGCTTGCTATCCATAGTGGTTAAATTATGCCCACATGTTGGGACGGAGATGCCGCTACGTTCCCGCCACCCGGCCAAGAGCCATTGCACTTGCTTCCTCTAAACTGAAATACCCCTGCTGCAGATTCTCTTCTTTAGATGAATTGGATACTATACGCCACACATCAAGGCACGGCTAACAAGTAAAAAATGTACTGAACGTGATGGCACCGGCCTATTAATAAAGTCGTCTACAAAATTCTATAGCTAAAAGGGGAACCAACCAGTGTAGAGTCAAACAACTGTTTTATGTTCTTTGTTTCAGCAAGGAGCTTGCTGTGGTTGGCGCACCTGTTCTTCTGACTCCAACTCTCTATTCTTTAATCTATAATAAATCCCAGTTAAGACTGCGAAGTGGCCGACAAAAGGAAGAACAAACCACTGACGGTTCAGCTGGCAATTGTGAATACTATAGTTCAAGTGATAGGTGTTGATAACAGTACCTTTAATGGTTTGTTAGTTGACACGTTATGAACAAAATATGCAGTGTGCGATGGGAGTTTCTTTCCATCCCTTCTCAACGAGATGTCAGCCGTCGTTGGCTGCTTCAACGAGAAGGCCAAGAAGCTTCTTGAACTGCACTTGGCGTCAGGTTTCAAGAAATACGCCATGTGGCTCACCAACAGGCGTCACAAGAGCCATGGGCAATTGATACAGCAAGGCAAAGACTTGGTTACATACGCAATCATAAACGCCGTGGCGATGAGGAAAATTCTAAAAAAGTATGACAAGGTATGGCTTTAAACTCAAATGATCTTGCTTTTTTTGTAAAGTGAAAAACACTAAAATTGAAGTTCTCGATAAAACATTAACAGAAGAAAAGGGGAAAAAGTAGATGCTCATGCATTAGATGAGAAAATCATATAGGTTGGTTTCATGTGTTATAGATTAAACGGGAAATTATTGGTCAAGTTCTAAATACCAATGCATATAGGAAATCACACGCGTTATACTCAAGAAGGTATGATGGTATGTTTTAACTGTATTATCATATTTCTGGTGAGTTTATTAACCAGAAATGAGAATAAAGATATCGAATTCTTAACTGTCTTTGCATTTCAGAAAATAATAGTTAGACATCAGCGTAATTTAAAAATAATGAGCATCTACCTTTTGCAGATACATTATTCCAAGCAAGGGCAGGAGTTCAAAGCTCAAGCCCAGAAACTGCACATTGAGATACTTCAGTCCCCATGGTTGTCTGAGCTAATGGCTTTCTACATGAACCTGAGAAGGAGCAAGAAGAACGAGGTTGCTATGGAGCTCTTCGGTGACTGTTCGCTCACATTTGATGATGACCAGCCAACGCTCTCATGCAAACTCTTTGACTCTATGCGTGTTGACATTAGCTTGACATGTTCAATTTGTTTGGTCAGTTTGCACTTCTGACATCTAATCCAAGATCTACCTAGCCTTGCAAAATTTTCTTACTTAGCACATGAACATAAACTAGGTAAATTCTAATTTTTGCAGGATACAATGTTTGATCCCGTCTCTCTCTCCTGTGGCCACATATTCTGCTACTTGTGTTGTTGTTCTGCTGCATCGGTGACGATTGTTGATGGGCTGAAGTCTGCAGATCACAAATCAAAGTGCCCTTTGTGTCGACAGGTATAAATAATTCAGTCGGTGCCGTGGACTGTTGTTTGTGATGACTAGCTGACTGACCTAATTTCCACTTTCAGGCCGGGGTCTTTCCTAACGCTGTACATTTGGATGAGCTGAACATGTTAGTAAGCTATAGGTAAGTCCCTAATTGGTTCTAGGTGAGTAGAGAAAAAAACACTTCTGTCTCTTGTGATTGGTTTACCATTGTTGAATTGTTGAACTATTGACAGTTGTCCAGAGTACTGGGAGAAGAGAATGCAGATGGAGCGAGTTGAGCGTGTTCGCCTGGCCAAGGAGCATTGGGAGTCACAATGCAAAGCATTCTTGGGCATCTGATGGAACTTGTAGTCTATTGGTAAAAAAAAGGGATTTCTCATTGTTGTTGGCTTGATCTTGCTTTGTCACAGCTCTTTGTGTAATGAAGTTGGATCTACCTGCTGCAATGAATTGGTCTGTAAATGGGAGGTCACTTTTGTGTACCTAGATGTAAAATGGGGGTAAATTTGTATTGATATCCGAATAGAAATGCATATATATTTATAGTTTACCCGGCCAATTTGGCTGGTTTGGGTAAATGGGTTTGCCATTTCTCACCAACAATTCGGGTCTGCTATCTAGAGGAGAGGTACAGCTGTTATTAAAGGCGGCACATTGCATGTTTGATGTTTCCACCACTTTTGGCCATGGTTAAGTGTGAATCCATACACATTGACGTTTTATGTAGGCTGTTGGTCTGTGCTCACTGGAATACAAAAACTAGGTCAAGTTACAATCCAGTACTAGGATCAAATTCCTTACGACAACCTAATCTAAATGCCAGACCGTTGAAACTTCTGACTGGCATGATTATCTAAGTCTTCTATTCATTTATTGTACGGAATACTGCCAGATTTTGCCGAGTTCCTAGTTGTTAAGCAAGCATCATGCTGTAGGGATAAAATATTTACGTTGTTTTTTCTCTCTAGAACACAATTTGTGGATGTTGCAATAACGATCAAGACAAACATTGTAATCACAGAACCTCGTTACTCGCATAAGTTTTCACGACAGTACATGGAATGTTTAGATAACAGAATAAGAGGTACAATACATGTGGCCCTTGTACTCTCTTTTGTTCCAGATTCCAATTGCTGATGCATGGTATTGGGGTGAGCAAAGCACTCTACCTCTAAACAAGTCATACTGCCTTCCCTAAATATCTCCTTTCCATCCCCCGGATTCTATCAAAATCAGATCCTAGGTGAATAATAATTAGAGGTTTTACAAAACTGTGGAGGTATGGTTATTCACTCCTAGAGCTTATAATAACCACCACTCCAGTTGACAGCGGAGATGCCAAGACTTATGTCATGTGACATTGGCAAGAACCCTTTCATTGCCTCATTCATGTTCAACCATTTCATTAATTTGTCAATGTAAATACTCTAGCTTAATCCTACTAGCCTTTTCGATCTATCCCTATAGATCTTAATACCAAAAAAAGATGCCGCTTCCCCTACTTCCTCGCATCTTTGCCAGCGGAAAGCAAGAAGAATACCTAACATGGTAAAATGTCTCGATGTTGGTCATGGGGTCGTTCTTTACTCAGCTTTTTTTCTCAGGATCTCCTTTGCTGTCCGCTTCCTAAAATATTCCATATGTTCCTGCAAAGTGTAAATGATTTACCCAAATCAAACTACATAGTACCAGGTAAACGTGTATGCCCACTATATATCGGTGTGAGGGGGAGAGATTAAGCCTAATATCGGCATGTTGTGGTTCTCAATTTGAACTTGACTTTGCATCAGCGCATTTGGCAGGCTTGTTCTGGAAATTCCCAAGCAGCAGAAACTCAAGAACCTCCAAAGAGACACTAATCAAGCATATTTACTAAGATGAAAGTCAGAAGACGTCTATTATACCCACCTGACCAAAAGATAGTCCGAGACCTCTGCTGTAGAAATCTATGAACTTGAGCATGAACATACCACAATCCCATCTATTACAAAAGAAGTTCAGGGTCAAATATATCCATATCTATTCATTGCCGAAGTACAACACAGATTTTCAGGTAGAGAATAATCTGGTGTTGAAAATGCAGTAATGCACTGAGTGATGATAATTAACTCTTCATATGACTGAATTTAGGCCTATAGGGCCAGGAGAGGAAAGAAAGTGTACCCATTATGTTGCAAAGGAAGAGTATCTGGTACTTCCAGCCAAGAACTGAGGTCTAATTCTATGTTATTCTTGTCCTTCAATTCATCCATAATATATCTAGCCTGACAGAAATAGAAAAACATAACTTCGGGTTTAACAAATATTGAAATAGTTAGCAAAATAAAAATCTACAATTGCAACCAATGTATATATTTTAAATTACTAAATGATAATGCTAATTTGCTGCTTGGTAAGTTAAGCATGCAAACATCTTAAGTGATGAAACATATAAGATAACTCTGAAGTACAAAGGTTTATAAGATACACTAATATCATGAAATTAACAAATTCACCTTATATATATGACAGAGCTAACCATGTTAATCACACACATACAAAAGTACTAGGAGCTAGCTCTGCTATCAACATGGAGAAATCAAACCATGCGTACCACATGATTTGAGACAGTTGCGTCAAATGTTATACATAATCACTGGATTGTTAACGAACCATTTTCTCATGAGTCATGAGAGAACTGGAGGCTATACCTATACCTCTTGGCTCCTGAAGATAGTACTTTTAGCCTAAGACAGGAGTTAAGTTGATAGTATTTTATTTCTAAGACATCAGTTAAACCTACCAGTATACTCAGTACATCATAGTCCATGCCACCAAGAGAATCAAGATATTGATAAGTTTTTTCCTTCATGTTAATAACTGCCAAGCACCAATGTAAATTTCTGTGAATTGGAATAAATATCTGCACACCAAATTCGGACGGTAAGTTGAGTGTGAAAAATGAACACGTAAAGGAGAAAAAGCTAATAACAAGTAACAACAGAAGTTGACCCAGTAGCAACTAACTTTATCACACTCCGCAAGCCCATAACCCAACTTGTTGAGGGTTGTCCATCTTCTGACAGATTGATAGTCATAGCCAGTTTTTCCACAAGCAAGCTGAATAAGAATTTAGAAAGTCATGAAGTGTTCACTGGTCAGTGTTAGATTCATGTTAAAGTTCATGACAGGAGATCTAACAGGAAAGATTATTAACACATGGTCAAACAGCAAGGGGGTCTGACAATTAGAAAAGGAACATAGATTCTTATTGGATGAACAACATACGACGGTGATATATAGAATAGCAGGCACCACATAGGCAGTGTAATGCAACAACGGGTCATGAATTTACGTAAACATGAGGCATGGATAAACAGAACAAAGGAGGTTGGGCACTTGGACATGTAGCCAGGGTGGATATCAAGCCAAGACTGGATAGCCGTATCATAGAACTTTGTTCAGCAGAAAGACAGGAATAGTAGCCATTCTGTGAAGTACTAGAAATCAAACAATGCAGATCAGCTCACCTTCTTATAAAAGAATGTGTTAAAGAAGTGGCATTTTAAAAATCTTTCGGGATCTCTTTCTGCCCTCTCCTTTAACAATTCTAGGTACAAATTGATGACCTGAAGGGAGCAAAAGTAGAATACAAGAAATCATTGGAACATCAAGCTCATAAAGAATGTAACATCATTTAATCCTATTCTTCAGGACGTTTTTTCTTTGATAGAAAGTTCTTCAATATGAAAAATCACCTCATCGTTTAACCAACCACGAGGCCTCAAACACCCTAGTTCCTCTCTGGTAATCTGAATATTTGAAGGCTCATGCACTACTAATATTTGTTTACTGAAAATAGAAGAGAATTAATGCTTAATGGTGCTAACAAGATAAAGTAGAATCGAATAAATTCACTGTGCATGATTGTCAAGTGTACCTGTGACCACTACCATACAATACGCTGTTGACTTCACTTTCTTCGTCATTTGTGAGAGGTTTAAATAATTCCAGATCCTGAAATAGACAAGTACAAAATATGTGGGTTGTACGTGAAAAACAGTTCAAAAGAGTCACAGCGAACAAGTTAATCCATAATGCACTAATTAATCCATTTAACATATCTAGAGTTCAAAAGCAAAGGTAGCCCTTTAGGAATGAAAAATGTCGACTTTTTTAGACCTAAAAGCATCCACTTTTAAAGAGAGTTGCTACAGGTCATAGTGTCGAACAAAAATATAGCCATCCAAATGATATTTCTACTGGTTCTATGGGCGAATTCACTCTAGCTAAAAAGTTCACAAACAGCTACTGAAGGAGCTACTTCAGAGTCACCTCAGAAACGACATTCAGGCGAACGAATATGCATTAACCATTTCACTATTCATATCAGCAAGCCATGTTAATTTCTCCTTACGCCATGACCCATGAGATTGAAATGGCTACCTCTTTGGGCATATAGCTCCACGCCTCCTCCATAGTGATGTCGCCCTCATCGTCAGTATACCACCTGGCGGCATTGGCCTCCACTTGAACCTTATTGGCACTGAGATCTCCCACCTCCCGCGACCCCTCAACATGTCGCTTGTCGGTGCTCTTCCTCAGAAGCCGCGAGAAGTAGCTGCCCGAAGTAGGGGCGGAAAAGGGCTGATGCACCGGTCCCCATGACGTAGCGGAGGAACGGGCGGAGGGCGAGGAAGTGGTAGGGGATGACGCTGCTGCTGCGGCGGCGGCGGCGGGGGGGACTGGGGGCGGGGTGAGGGACGGCGTCGATGCGGCGCTTGCGGGGGCGGTGGGGAGCGGTGGCAAGGGCGAAGCGGAGGCTGAAGGGGCGGACGGCGAGGAAGCGACACGGGCAGAGGCGGCGGCGGTGGCGAGTCGAGGAGTTGGTGCGGTGAAGGCCGTCGATGCGCCGCTTGCCGCGGCGGCGGTGGGCTGGGGGTACAGGGGGCATAGGATGTTGTTGTGGAGGGCAAGGAATCCTAACGACGGTGGCGGAGGCCGGAGGCGATACGGCTGGGGTTTTGGGGAGGCAGGCGGCGCCACCGGACGCGAGGATTTAAAATTGGGAAGACGATACGGCGGCGAGGCGAGATCCCCTAGCCGGCAACAATTCGATGTCGCATTAAGCTCTTTTTTGGGGGGTAAAAAAGGAGGAGATGGTCAAATTATCGATGTTTTTTGATATGGAGTCACTGATTTTGGTTGCACTAGATCAAGTGAATTTTTTGCACTTATATAGTTATATACATGAAAATAATGCTCACATATATGAATCAAATTCTGGGTTTAAATTTTCATGGGCTAGAGGTATAATCACCTTCTAACCATTTGACCATAAGTTGATTCGTGTTTATTATCATTTTAAATATTGTAGTTGAGCATTTGTGGGTGTTTAAATTGAAGACCGGGTCTTGATCTGGTTGAACCTCTTGTTCAGTTTATTTAAATTGGTGTATGAATTATTTTATTTTTATATTTCAGTTATTGTGTAACCAATTTATTTCTTTTAATATTGTTACATTATCCATTTTGGCTCCCCAACACATATGCTTCTGGCCAAATAAATTTTTCGAAAAATAGTAAATATTTCAAAAAATCCTAGAAAACAATTGGTGATGAACATACACAAATTTTCTACACACATACCAGATTTCGTGTTGAAATGATATTTTTTCTACTCTGTGCAAAAAAAGACAAAATCGTATTTTTTAAATCTCATTTTGGTCGCTAGATTTATCTTTTTTGCACAGACCAGCAGAAATGTCATTTCATCACGAATTTGACAGGAATATAGAAAATATATATGTTTGTCACCCAAAATATTTCAATTTTTAAAATAATTTACTATTTTTATGATTTTTTAATTGACCAGGAGCACATGAGCTCGAGAGTCAAAACGCCTCCCTCGTTATATTTTTCAAAAAATACAAAAATCTACACTAGAATCACTCAACCTTAATACGTCAGGAAAGCTCATAACAAGGATTATAAAAAAGAGTTGACGAACCGGCTATTGCCACAGGAGATGCTCTTACACATCACTTCACATATTTCTTTCTGTTTGCCCTAAAAATCCCCAAATGGTGTGTAAATCCCAATCGAAATCAGTTGTCAAAATAAAATCGCAATCGAAATCGACACAAAAAACCTCCAACCCAGATGACGCGACTAGGTATATGCGGCTTCGATTTGGCAAAAACGTACGCGGCCAGGAGAGCGCGGTGAGCAAATTAGCAAATCGATGAACAAATTAGCACGCATGCACTGCATGACAGAATTGCTGACATCATCTCGCATTAAATGTGAAATTCGAAATTTTAAAATATTTCGTAGCTCAAACCTTTTATCTGATTTATGATCCGTTTTCACCGTTGGACTAGTCGCGTCGAGATCTTCGAAACTAGATCCCATATTAATATGTTCTGATGATATTTTTTTGAATCAAAAGTTATCAACCAATTACACGTGAGTTACCAGGCTGTAGTACGTAAGTTACCACCCCATGTAACGATTACATTCTGGTTCGAAACTATATCTCACTTTTGGTTGTTCTTTTCGATTGTTCCAAGTTTTAAAATTACCCCCTAGTTTCATAAGTGAGATAACACTTTGGACGGTAAAATATATCTATAAAAATAGATAAATATACGCTAAAACACCTGTGTAGCTTCATAAGTATTAGAGAGATATTTTTGTCGATTTTATGGTGACAACTACACCCCTAAAAAGAGATGGATTACTCCATCACTACTAATGTGTAACTTCATTAGTTTAGTGTGGGTAACTTCATCGGTCTAGGTTGGGTACTTAATTATTACACGGTGGATAACTCTATCACTACTAGGTGGGTAACTTTATCAGTTTAGCGTGGGTAACTTCATTACTACTGAGCGGTAACTTTATCAGTTTACAGTTGATAACTCCTTCAGTCTAGTATGGGTAACTTAATCACTACTGGGTGGTAACTTTATCAGTTTAGAGTTGACAACTTTATCACTATGAGTGCGGTAATTTCATCAACTTAGGGTTTGTAACTACAACATTTCTGGGTGAGTAACTCCATCAGTTTAGTGTGGTTAACTTCACTATCGGGTGGTAACTTCAATAGTTTACGGTGGGTAACTCCATCAATACTAGGTGGTAACTTTATCAGTTTACGGTTTTTAACTTCATCACTACTGGGTGGGTAACTTCATCAGTTTAGTGTGGATAACTCCATCGGTCTAGGTTGGGTAACTTTCAATCAGTACTCGGTGGGTAACTTCATCAGTACTGGGTGGTAACTCCATCACTACTGAGTGGGTAACTTCATAAGTCTAGGGTGGGTAACTCTATAAATACTGGATGTTAACTCCATAACTACTGGGTGGTAACTCCATCACTACGGGGTGGTAACTAGTGGTTTTCAAAAACCTATCGGCTCAATCTCTAATTCTCGCAGAAAACACTTATCAATATATTTAGATCGTTAGTCGCTTTTCTGACAAGACGAATCCATCAGCAAGCTGATGCGGTGACCCCGCACACCACTGCATATTGTAGTGTACAAGTCGTTGACATAACATCCACGGAAGGACTTATCCGTAAATATTACATCCCTCAGAGTAGTACAACAGAAACATTGCGGGTCCACTTTATTACACACCACTAAAGATTACAAGCCAGAAATGTACAAAAGCTTCAACGTCTTCCTCCGACATGGGAGGAATTTCAACTACAGTACGGTTGAATGAGGTCAACTTATTAACGATAGAAAGAAGTAAACTAAGAACCATCGGGCTCAACAACCTAAGTAGTACTAGTCTAGTATTGCTCGGCCCGGTCCCTAAGATAGGAGACTAAGTCTCGGGCTCATCATCATCGCCTCCATACGCAATCAGGTAGTCGACGCCTTCCACTCCTCCGGATAGATCAGGTTTCTCGTAGTACACCTCGTCCTCGTGGTAAGCTCCATAGCTCTCCTTGATTGCCTCCTCAAAGTCTAAGCATGGGGTCAAAAGAGAAAGGGTGAGCAACAGCGTTACTCAGCAAGTTCTGAATATATATAGATAGGGTGTCTCATGCACTAGCTACTGCCAAAACCTTGGTCTTTGGCATAGATGCAAGTTTTTGTAAACATTTCTTCAAAGGATAGATTTTATTCTGAAAACTATGTCCACAGTCTCCACCGGTCTTGTGAATCCAAATGGGACTCCATTCCGGCCTCGATCTCGTAGTTCCATTCCGGGAACACGGTTGTGATATCACAAATTTGTTGTTTGACTCTGCAGAGTTGCATCACTTTACCCAACAGTTGCCTGGCCCTATATCTGCTCTCTTTACACTCCATGAGTGTTATAGCCAAGGCTCAGGACATCCAGCCATGTGGAGCTTCTCCCAAATCAACACACATCCGCCCATTTATGATGCGGTAGGGGAATCATGTTCCACGCATACCCATCACCCCTCCCGAGCTTCCCCACCAATTACCCCGTCGGGCAGGAAGAGCACGCGCTTCCACGCTGTTGGCCGCCGCAACGACCCAACCCGGTGTAGGCCTGCCGAGGATATGTGGATGAGAAAAGAAGCCTCTGACTGACCCCGCCCATACAAAGTCCGTTGGTTGATGCTTTTACTACGGCGAAAGGACCACTGGAACATGGGTTATTAGTTAGTAAGGATATATACCTTCCCATACGATGGAACACCGTACCTATTCATCTTACCATTGTTCCACCGCCAACCAATAGTATATACCACATCATTCGAAAAATACTTTTTCTTTTTGATGCAAGTGAAAGGAACGTATAAGTAACTTTGCAAGTACTTTGATAAAAATACATCAAACGGTATGCAAGAATGAACTTGTCTTGAGACTGACAAGTAGTGCAGTCTAAAGCTTCCGGCGATTCGTGAACCTCGTGTTCTGAAAATCAACATCATTGTCTTTATAAGACAATGTTTGAAAATCCAAATCATGCTATTATGCATAGATGAAATGATTGTTTTGGAGGTTTTAGAAAATTCCCCCCCCCCCCCCCTTCATATTTTAAGATGATTTTCCTTTTTTGTGTGTTTTACCTAGGATGAGTTACGGGACAGTCATTTACATAATGGTAATTTATTTTATGCTTAAAAAGATAATTCAATTCATTTCCACTGAAGGATCCTTGAATATTTTAAAAACAATTCAAATCATGTCCACTTAAGGATCTTTGAATATTTTGGAAAACAATTCAAATCATTTCCTATTTTGGAAAACAATTCAAATCATTTCCACTTAAGGATCTTTGAATTTTTCACTCAAGAAATATTTTCCAATAAATCAAGTAAAAATTATTTTTGAAATCCTTGCAAAATTTTGAGTTAAAAAATATTTTTATTTGATTTTTAGGATTCTTATTTTGGGATTAAAATTTGAATCATAACTTGACTTTGATTTGAATTCAGCAATTTCTTATAATTGCACTTAGGTCCTCGGGTACTTGGTTGAACCAAGTCAACCCGGACCGGTTCGGTCAGACCGAACCACTCTTCTCTCCCTCTCTTCTCTCTCTCGCTCCCGTGGTCGACGCGCTCCCCTTTTCGCCTTCGCCGTCGCCGGCCGATTCCGGCGTGCTCCGGCCATCTCCGCCGTCGTGCTAGAGCGCAATCGAAAGCCCTTTCGACGCTCTCTCTTCGCCTCCCCTTCGATCTGCTTTTCTCCCTCTGGTGTGTTCGGGCGCAACCCAACCCTAGGGTTAGGGTTTCGGTGACAGCGCCGCTCCGCCGTGCTTCTCCTTCTCCGAGCTGCCTCGCCATGACTAGGTGCAGAGCTCTTCTCTCTGACTCCACCTAGCTGTTCTCCTCCTTCTCCACCGACACGTTCATGCTGGACCTTTACCCTTGTGTGGGTTTCGGTTGCAGCGCGATTCGTCGTGCTCCCGACTCCCGCTCTGCTCCGCCGCCGGTGTGGAGCTCGCCTCCGTGACGCTGTGGTGCTGGGGTGGTGTTGCTGTGGTGCGGCTTCTCCCTTGGTCCTCCGTCATGACCACACGGGCACTGCCCCGTCGTCATGCCGTTACGGCCATGGGCGTACGTTAAGATTTCTCTTCTTCCTCCTCTCTGCTATCTCCTCCTCCTAGATTCTTCTCTGGACTAGCTTAACTGCTAGGCTGCTCAACTTCTCCTTACTGGTACTTAGCAAAAATTCACACTGGTACACTGGATAGACTTTGTTGCTGATGATTTATTTTGTCCTAGATGTTTTAGTGCTCGATTCAGTAGTGTGTAGTGCAGGGTATATTTAGAGGAATTTCTTAAGTTGACAGAGATAAGATTTGGGTGAGAAAAATAGGGTTTTGGAATTGGATATCATGCTATAGCTGTGTTCTGTGCTCTGTGCAAGTGTGGAATTATTTCTGTGGTTAAAAGAAAATAGCTGTGCATGCTGTGATGCCTCCACTGGAGTTACACAGAAGCTGGCTAGAAAATTAGCTTGTAAATTTCCTTTCTATGCTTTCATGTGCTTCTTCTAGTGAACAGATGTGCTAAGCTACTGGCTTGTGTGTATTTTATAAAGAACAGGTGCTGCACTTCCCTCTCATCTATCCTTAGCATAGTCCATGTTGAACATGGTTCTGATAAGAACAGATACTCCTCACTTCCTCTCTTCCCTTCCCTGCATGCAAACATGCTTAGCTTGACTCTGTCATTGTCAGAGCTAGCTGATTCTCTCCTTCTCTGCCTATAGCACTCAAAGGATCAACCTGCTGTTGATGAGTAGCTTGGTCTTCTGGCTAAACTGACAACCTGCGTCTTGTGGTTAGCCTGCTCCTCCTAGCTGCTTCAAGTTTCCTAAAGTGTATAATTCTAGCTGCAAGTTGTGCTGTGGCTAATGTTCTTGATGATGAACATTTTCAGAGATGTGTGTGATGTGCTTGGTTGTGTTGTATCTTGTGGATTCGGCTGGCTGCCCTATTTATAGGGTTTTTGGGTGAATCTGGTGGTGACACCAGGATAAATGCATGTGTTGTGTAAGCTGCTTACAGTGGCCCTCCTCTACCTCGAGCTGCTACTCTTCTGTTAAACTAAGGAGGTTCTTATCCTCTGGTGATTGAATTTCTGTGCCTGGACATTGTTTACTCCATTATGGCTAACTCTTCCACCTCCTTGATCCTATCCTTGCTCTGGCCGGCTACTGCTGTTCAAACTGGTTATGAGATGCTTCAAATCCATCTATGGATGAACTTGAGCTAAGATTTCAGTGCAGGGACGTATCCCTCCACCTCACGTGTTCTTATCTTTGCTGTGCCGACTTGCTCCTTAGCTCTGAAGTAACCTTGATGGGTTTTGGGTGGCTTTACAATTGGGCTGGAATTATAACTGGGTTGTGAATGGATTTGACTGTGGGCTTTTAGGAAATTGGGTCCATTTATCAATTAATGGTAAATGTGACACCACAACATTAATAAGGTTGGCTTAGAAATTATATTTGGCAGAGATGAATTATTATGTCCCATTGTAGCCTTTGGAATTTTTTTTGGAGTTGATCATGTTTTTATCCAGCTAGTACCTCCAGGTTGTCTAAGTTGAAATGCTGGTTTTGCCTTTGCCCTTTTTACATGCTTAAATGCATGCTGAGCATGATCATGTTGCCTCTGGTTGGATATTTGATTTGGTTCTACTTTTTAAATTCAAATGCCAGCTCCAATTCATGGAGTTTGGCAATCTGCCAAATATTAAAGCAAACAGCCAGTACCAAAGTACTAGGCTACATTACTAATATTAACAATTTCTTCTATTTGTGAATTGTGTTTGATTTTGCAGGTTGAAGGTTTCAGAAGATTGCTACAGGATTTAGTGTTTAGGAAAATTTTCTTTTTGACTTTCTGTAACAAATTTGTATATGGACCTGATAATGTATATTATACTTTATTTGTATCAGAATTGTGTATTATAATTTATTGATGTTGGAGAATAATTTAATTTGTATGAAGAATTGTTTCTGAAGATGTGATGGTGATAATGTTTTCCATATTTTTGGAGGTTTAAAATTTGAATTGCAAAGAAAAAGATATGATGAGAATTCTTTGAATGCTAAGATAATTTATGTTTGTTAAATAAAATTTGAATTCAAGAATTGGAATCAAAACTTGAGATTGTGAATAAGATTGAATTATACAAGTGTTGATGTCAATTGTATTAAATTTTGAATTTTACCTTTGCAATTTTTTTTAATAGGGGTGATAACCCAACCTCTAATTTGCAAACTAGGGTTTTAAAATAGATGACTAAGGTTATATCGACTAGTCTCGACTACTGGTCAGTGATATGTTTCCAAATCATCGACGTTGGTCAGAGTTCGTCCTCTTAGTCCTTTTTACATAAAAGCGCGAAAATTATTCGGACTTTTCAAATATGCATGAATGCAAAGATGCAAACTTTCTATTTCTACCCTTTCGGAACCTATAACTGCGGGGTATTACAGCTGATATGCCGGTGGGGGCTAACATAGGTGATGACGTGGCACCGACTTTTCACACAGTTTGACTCAACTGTTATGGGTCCTACTTCTCATTGTTGACACTGCATCTCCCAACGCCGCTTCTTCTTCTACCTCTCAATCTCACTTGTTCTCTCACAAAACACAAGAACACACACGCACACAACCAAGAAATAAACACAACCCAGCTTTGCCGAGATGCTCTTCTACCTTGGTAAACACACTATCTACATTGTCTTTGCTCAGCACTCACGGCTTCTCTTTTTCATTAACTCATTAACTCAAGCAACATATTTATACACAAAAGTTTGGCTATTCAACTCACGTCACTAACTTGACCCATTACTCCACTAACTCCATGCACTAACAAACCCTGGAACCTCTCCATTATCCATGCATGCACCTAACTAACTTGACCATACTAACACTACGACCCTTTCTAAAGGCCCTAGGTACTACTCATACAATCCATGACTTGACCGGATTGCACATGCATCATTAACTGCGTACATGCATAGCAAAATACGAACATACAGACTTAGTTAAACATGCAGTTTTTACCTCATGGACATTCTGTCGAGCACCTTATGTGCGCCGGCGAGCTCTCCGTTCATGTCGTCCGTGCAGGCCATCCTCGGCCGGTCGGCCCATAGTGAGCACGGGGAGGAAACTCGGCCACACGGTGAAGGCCAGCGAGCGCACGCGGCAGCCAGCGCCGGGGCAGCGAGCAGGCCGGCACGCGGCGGTGGCGTGAAGACCCGGGGCACAGAGGTGGCGTGCAGACCCGACGAGCAGGTCGGCGCGCGGATCAGTCCAGGCAAGCAGGCGGGTGCGGCGGCGAGCGCGGGGGCGGGAGCGCTAGCAAGCCAGCGACGAGCGCACGCGCGACAGCGACGCGAGCATGCCGGCATGGAAGGCGAGCAAGCGCGGGGGGCGGGGAGCAGGTCGGCACGCAGCACGAGTAAACAGGCGCGGCTGCGAGCGCGCACCGCCGCGACGCCAGCAAGCGGCCGGCGCGGCAGCGGGAGCAAGTGGGCGCGGCAGCGAGCGCGCGCTGCGGCGACACGAGCAAGCGGACGGCGAGCAGGCATGCCGACTGACTCGTTCTGGACGAAATCCATCCGTTCGTCCGCGAATCGACCGCTCGCGTTAGTGCGTCGACTTTTGCCAAATTGAAGCTTCTGATTAGATTTTCCGAAAAAAAAAACCCCTTCAACCCCGCCCGTCCGATCGGCAGTGTACGGCGACCATCGTCAACCGGCACGGCCCGGCAGGCACCAGCACCACCACCGGCCGCTCGCCTGCTCCCACGTGCCGTCCGTGCGGCCACCCATCAATCCCTCTCTCTCTCTCGCTCACCCCCACGCCCTCCCGCTCCGCGCACTCCACATCGGCCTCCCTCCCCCAACCCCACCCACCACCGCGCCCGCCCACCAAATGTCGGACGACGGCGGCGCCGGCGAGCAGCTCAGTGACGACCAGAAGCGGGAGATCGCCGTCTGGTTCCTCTCCAACGCCCCCGCCGGCGAGATCCACTACGTCGCCAAAGGCAACTGCCCGCTCCGTCCCCATTCGATCCCTAGGCGTAATTTTGGCAGCCCTGCCGCGCCGTGCGCTCTGTTTGACCCCTCCTCTCCTCTGCTCGAATGCGTGCAGATGTGCGTGCGCTGCTGGGCGACGAGTCCGTGTACCAGGCCGCCGCCGCGGAGGCCTACCCGGAGTACAACAAGGCGCACCTCGTCTCCCTCGAGCTCCCCGACCGCAGCGGCGATGTGAGTATCTCGCTCCCTCTCTTCCCACCGAGCTACTACGTTTCTGTTAGAATCAAGAGACCGAGGCTCCATATAACGTCGATTACTTTGAAGTGATATTCATGTCCACGGTAGTTCGAAAAAAAAAACAGTTGATACTCCACGAATCTGGCTTTTAGGCTTTGTTTCCGGATTCCCTGGATTTCTAGGCCCAGGGACTGAAGAACTGTACTGGAATGGGAACATTTTGGTACATCTCTCTTTGACCACATGATAAGTGGGGTGGGAGCATTTTCTGTTGGACTGGCCACTGTTTTTATTTTTTGCGTGTATTTTCGTAGCCATGAAAAAGGTATCATGCTTTGAGTGTCCTTATCGGCCGAATGTTGAATTTTAGTGGTATGATATATGACTGCAGATAATCATCACAACTTATGGGGAGCTTGACAAGAATAACTATCTGGACCCTAGGACTGCCCAAGTTGCTACGGTGGACCATGTTAAGCAGGTACTGCTGAAGGATGTGCCTGATACTGCTCATGTTTACTTAGCTTTATTACGCCTATTAAAATATTTTGGACACGTGAGAAAATATACAGAAAGTCAGTGGCTACTGAACAAATATTCACTCATCTTAGAGAGCAATGTATTTAGCAGTTGCATATCTGCAACAAATATGCCTTGCATCTTGAGCTTGATGGTATTACTATTCTTACACTTGCGGCGTTGAAGAATTGCCCAGGTCATCATTGGTTGATCTGTCACCCATTTTGCAAATTCTGCTGCGTGAATCACATATTTCATGATGAATATGTCATAGGGACATGATTTAGTGTATAATTCTACATATATTAGTTCAGAGCTGAGCTCTGCTTGTAAATGATTCACACTTTTCTCCGTTGCTGGTTCATATTGTTACCGGCGAATTAATTGGATAATGATACTGAATAATCATATGTTTCAAACCAAAATGGATTTGAATCGGTTTCTTATGATATTATCTTCCATGAAATAGCTCAAAAGCAGAAACATGAAAAACGACTTCTCCAATCTGTCTCAAACACTGCATCAAACAACACTACCATAGTATTGTGCTTAGCTGGTTAATATTACTCCACAAAATTAGATTGGAGTTCCTGCATTGAATTAATTCATTTTGTTTCGTGTTTATGTGCAAAGACCTGTACAAAATTGAGGCATGCTGCAGACGAGGAGCTTCCTTCAGCATATATTGAGGAGTTTAGGTATATTATCTCTGTTACTTTGTATCGCTCATTTCTTTATTGCCCGTATTATCTTGGTAGTGAATAATCTGTACTTATTTATTTCATACAGGAATGCTATAGATATTGAATTGTCCAAATACGTTGGTGAAGCTTACCCAAAAGGTGTGTGCGCCGTTTATTGTACCAGTGGAAAGGATATAGAGGAACCAGGTGCTGATTTTGGTTTGGCAGTAGTTATTTCCGCTGCTAGACGCAGCCCACAAAACTTCTGGTATGTTTTCTGACTTGCGTCTGTTACCTCTCTGTTGACCTTGTTTATTTTAATCCTGTAAACTCTGTGAATTTGGTCTTGATTATGATGATGCCTAGGTACGATTTTAGCACTTAAGTGTCCTTTTGTTTTGAATTCCTCATCGGCATAGTCGAGATCCCTACTTATATTTTTTCTAGAGACTTTAGTTTTTATCTTAGCATCCTTGTATTTCTTTAGAAACTACTTTCAAGATGCAACTTTTGATTGTAGATTTACCGCTTTATGGTTTTTTCATTTCCGACTAAAAAGTAATCATATGGTTTGTGTCTATGCCGTCTATTATATGCTTAGAATAAATAAATTGGTATTTGTTTTAATTGTACTTGCTTAAGAATTAAGTACTTGTGCTGTATCTGAACACTTGTTTCACAGAATGTGTCACTAGAACACTCGAAGTATGCTCCTTATAGGTTTGACCTTCTTATCATTTAGTGTCTATCTGATGGAGGCAACTTAATATTGTGTCATCCAGCAACGGCAGCTGGCGTTCTGTTTGGACCCTGGAATTCAGTTATGCGTTTCAACTTGTTGAAATTAAAGGAAAGATACAGGTTAGATTTTTTGCTTAGCTGAAGCTAAAATCATGGTCAGATGATGTTACTGTAAGTAAAGTTAGTAACTTCTGTATTGTAAGGATTACTTCTATGGTCACCAGGTAGGTGCTCATTATTTTGAAGAGGGAAATGTGCAGCTGGATACTGACGTTGATCGCAAGGACTCCACACTATTGCAGGTTAGTTCATGCAATAATTTTGACCCTCCATACTGTAGCGTTATCTTTTTTTTCTTTGACCTCATAGTGGTAGAGCACACACTGTTTGTGCGGGCGGAAATTTGTAGAGGCTAACCTCCCCCCCCCCCCCCCCCCCCCAATTTGTTTTGAGAGCCTCTGTTGCATTAGAATAGGCCTAGAGGTCTGAGATATATTTAGGCTAGAAGCTACTACCTTGGCCCTTTCTGCATCCTCAGTATTCGAATTCTAAGTTTCTTTGCGGAACTTGGTGTTTCATCACCTTAAACATGGCCTACCCTACCATTAAATATGTTCGCAGGCTCTGAAGCTCTCTATTTTGCTGTTGCATCACTGCTTTAGTTCTTCGCTTGTACTGCTGGATCCACTGTGCAGTTATTATGGATTGTGGGGAAACTTTGTTCCATTCTTTGATAATATTGTTTTCTCGAACTCTCCTGCACATGTAAATCAGATGTGTTCATCTATGTGTATTCAGGACCTTAGAAATATCATCTTGACTTTTCTATGTCGGGTTGGTGCCTGGTGGTTTGGGTTGGACAGATTCATGTGATTGCAGATGCTATATTGGTGCAAACAGTTCCAACACAAAACCTAAGCTTTATGTATCTTTATTTGGGGAAATGACGAGAAGTATGGCATATTTCATCTCCCAGATTTTTTCTGTGTTGAACTGTTTAAATAGAAATGCCAGCTGCAAGTTCACCTCATGACTGTCATTTACTCCCTCCGTTCCACAATATAAGATGTTTTAGCATTTCTCTTTCCATCCGTATCTAGATATGTTTTAGTGCAAAATTCATTTGAACTTTACACTAAAACATGTCTAGATACGGATGGAAAGAGAAATGCTAAAACATCTTATATTTAGGAACAGAGGGGAGTAAGAGAGAAAGACAGGTTGGGACATGGTTACTGTTTCCTCTCTTAGTTTTCTTTTTTCCATTCACATTTTTGGAGGATATGTGCATCTTTGTATCACCGACCCATTTTGATGTGTCTATATTTATTGCGCTGCCTTGAGTATGCTCTATGGATTTATAGTCATGGCGCTGCGCTCAGTATATGCTTGAACCCCTACTTGCTTTCTCTGTCCTTTTTACATATTCGTCAGGTTAATTTTTTAGCCATGCCTCTGACGTTGTATTACTTCTGTTTCAGACACCTGAAGACACAGCGCACTCAGTAATCAACATCATTCGCCATCAGGAGTCCGAGTATTTTTCGTCGCTCGAGGTTGGAACCTATCTGTTGTGTACTTAATCCCATCAGATGTTAACACAGTGAAGTAATGCTGTTTTATTTTATCTGCACATAGGAATCATACTTGAATCTGTCTGACGCAACATTCAAGGTACGCGGCGGCAGTAGTAGTAAACAATTTAACGATTTACGTGATAGTTATGACCCTCATCTTTCCCTATGCTTTGTTCTACATATGTCAAAGCTGATCATGTTTTTGCTCACAGGATCTTCGGAGGAAACTTCCGGTCACCCGCACCCTTTTCCCATGGCACAACACACTAGCCCTCAGCCTCACACGGGACCTCGCCAAAGAGCTAGCTATAGGGAAATAAAAAAATTCTGGGGGTCAGGTCACTAGGTAGCTTCGTATGGAATTTTTAGCTCCATCTGTTTGCTGTTCTGTAGACTGTACAATCCGTATCCTGTAACCAGCATTTTTTTTTCTTTTGGTCTCTGTGCTTCCACATATCGGTGTAAATCAAGAGCATGACCTTTTTTTTGTGGAGAAGTGACATTGCCAGAATATAGTATGTTCATTGAAATTCTGACCCGCTTCACTTTGGTGTGAGATGTTTGTCTGTTTTTAGCCTTCAAAGTTCCGTGTGTCCATTCTGCTCTTTCACAGACTACCTGAATTAGCCTTCAAATGTAATAACCGACAAAAGAAATCTTGGAACATTTTTAGGGATTCTTATAAACTGTCTTTGGGACACATATTTATCATGTCTACCTTCAGTATGTGTTTGGTTGAGTCCAAGCTTGTACCAAAACTTGACTAGCCTAAATTAGGTTTTGTTTTGACCATTCGTTGGTCTATATGTCGGTTAAAAATAGATTGGACAGATACGTGTTGAAATACTTCTTTTGGCACCTGTCCAATCAAACTCGATTAACTTTTGTCGTGGCCGAAAAATTGCTAGGTCACATTTTGGCCAATGATCCAAACTGACAGAGGCAAAAAAAAAAAAAAAATTGAGAACAGACAGAGGCAAATGTGATCAGCGAACTGTCAAAGCAGGCCGTTCTGGGCCGTACAGTTCCTTATCCCAACGGTCAAATTATGCAGGCCCATACACCGAAGCCTAAGGCCCGTGGATTCCTATAAACCCCAAAACGACGCCTCTTCTCCGTCCTTTCCGCCGCCTCCCGAACCAAACCCCGAGCAGGTCTAGGGTTTCGCCACCATGGTAAGTCCCCGCCGCCTTCCTCCCCCCGCCTCCGTCCAGACCTCCCCGTACTCCCGCCGGCGATTTGATCAGTCCAGCTCACTCTCTGATAGCTGTACGATTTATTTTTCCTGGATTTTTTTTGCTGATTTCCCCCCGCGTTCGAGTTGGCTGCAGCCGCAGGGAGACTATATCGAGCTCGCGCAGAGGCGCTATGGCAAACGCCGGGACTACGAGGAGCGCAAGCGCAAGAAGGAGGCCCGCGCGGTCAAGAAGAACTCCAAGGAGGCCCGCAACGTCTGATGCGATACGCTCCCCCTTTCAGATATGGTTTCATGTGTTTCTCTGTTTGCTGATGCGTATGTTTGTTGGTGTGTGGTTCAGTTGCTTGGTGCTAAGGGGAAGAGGTTCGCCAAGAAGCGGTATGCCGAGAAGGCGCAGATGAAGAAGACGTAAGTGCTCGTTTGATGTTTCAGAATGGCTGCTTACTGCTGCCCCACTTGATATATTTGATAATATGATTAGGACTAGGAGCCATTACCGTGTAAGATGATGTTTGGTTACTACTATGGTTGATGTAGGAATACATTTTAGAGCCAAAGGGACAGCAGTCCTCTGTCCGTTGCCCCATTTAGATAGATAATGTAGTAATCATTTGAATAGGAGACACTTGATCCTGAAAAGTAGGTTTTCTGATGTTATAAATCTTTGTACCTTGTTTGCAATTATGTGGTACTCACTTGCAAGTGTCTTTTTGCGACCTGAATATGCATTATGACCGTGTAAGATGATGTTTGATTACTACCATGGTTGATTGATGTAGGAATACATTCTAGAGCCAAAGGGGCAGCAACCCCCTGTCCCTTTGTCCCATTTTGATAGATGATGTGTTAGTAATATGAATTGAAGAGCATGAAAAGAAACAGTTTCCCTAATGATGTAGAATCTACGGATCTGGTTATGGTTATGTGGGACTTACTAAATGTGTTCTTTTGCAGTCTGAAAATGCATGATGAGTCAACTTCCCGCCAGAAGGTCGATGATGATGTTCAAGAGGGTGCTATCCCTCCGTATCTGCTGGATCGTGACCAGACGCAGCGTGCCAAGGTACACACTCTGCTCTACCACCTACAGAGGTATACAAACCACCCTGTTGCATTGCTTGCTGAATTCTCGTAATATGTAGGTCCTCAGCAACACAATTAAGCAAAAGAGGAAGGAAAAGGCTGGTAAATGGGATGTTCCTTTGCCAAAGGTAATTATCTGTTTTTATCTGCTTGCTTCAAAATTGGTGGTTTCTCACTCGACTAATATTGTCATGATTTATCTTCTTTCAGGTCAGACCTGTTGCTGAAGAAGAGATGTTCAAAGTTCTACGGACTGGCAAGAGGAAAAGTAAGTCATGATATGGCATTAAGAATTTATGTGTTATGCATTCTTATACGGGCATTGCACATGTTTGTAACTCCTCGAGTTGTTAGCCCTATTTTCGAAGGATATTTTCCTAAAATTGCATTGTGCGGCAACCGATTTTTGTAACTCCTGTTTATTGTCCGAAGTTGCTTTTATGAAAATTTTGTTAACAGTAGCACCTACTACATACACACTTTGTTCTCCACTGAGCTGAGTAGCTGATATAATTTTCTTTTGCAGCCAAGCAGTGGAAGAGAATGGTAACAAAAGCCACCTTCGTTGGTCCTGGATTTACAAGGAAGCCACCAAAGTATGAAAGGTTCATTCGGCCTACTGGTCTGCGTTTCACCAAAGCTCATGTGACTCATCCTGAACTGAAATGCACGTTCAACCTCGACCTAATTTCTGTTAAGAAAAATCCAAATGGTCCAATGTACACTTCTCTTGGTGTTATGACAAGGGGAACAATCATTGAGGTATGTAAAATATTTTGCCTATATGAAACCTTATGTCTGCTGCATTAGTATTATAGCCAATATACTCTTCCTCTTTATTCATGCTTACGATGAAGATGTTTGTTGTTGTTAATTTATTTCGTATATCTTTTCCTGTTGGTGCTTACAATAATATTTTTCACTCAGGTGAATGTTAGCGAACTCGGTCTTGTAACCCCTGCTGGAAAAGTTGTTTGGGGTAAGGCATTTGTTAAAAGAAGTTCAGCTCTTTTCTGCTCTTCCCTAAACCTCAAGACATGTTCCATAAATCGACGTTTCTTGTTTGTGCAGGTAAATATGCTCAGGTCACAAATAACCCGGAGAATGATGGCTGTATCAATGCAGTCTTACTTGTGTGAAGCTGTTATGCAATTCTGGTTGCAGTGACGTGTCACGCTGTTTGTATCCGGTCCAAGGACGGCAGTTTTGTTTTGTTGGCGTTGCAGTTCATGCTTGTCTTTGGAACACCTAGTCTACAGTGTAATATCAGGCTACATTCTTCTCCCCTTGCTGTAACCGGCTGTAAAATCTGAGCTATAGAACAAGCGAATCCATGAATGAAAATTTACCTGCTTCTTAGGTTTGCATGTTCATAGCATGTTGCTGGGGATCAGCAGCTTATTTTATTATTTCTGATATTTTCCGAAATGCAAAATACTGTAGCACTAGGTTGTCTGCATCTTGGTTACTCAGTTGCTTCCTCTTGCTTTTGCAGTTCTAAAACAGTACAAATGGGAATTAACAGGGTTACTCTGCCTTTTCCTGGACGGAGGATCCCTCATCTTGCTTTGCCTGTCTCTTTTAGCTGTATAGGCAATTACAAAAGAGCAGAGATAGTATATCAAATTTCTGTTGTTATTTTTCTTGGTGCTGAAGTTGATTAAGCATCTCCACGTACTCATGGACATGTTTTGTTCGTACATATTGATGCCCCAAGATAACACAAAGTGAAACTGGTTCCACTGGATTCTACAACCAAGTGAATTCTTGACGACCTCCGTAGAATAAACACGTCAATAATGGATCATGCAGCTCGCCAGCAAATAACTGCTTTCTCAAGTACATTGAATCAAATAAACATCTGAAATAGTCTCCAAAACATATCCTGGAGTGTACACGAGACTTGCAAATGACTGCTGCTTTCTTGGGTGCATCCCTTGATAATTGGTCCATTTGGTGTTTGCTCGCCCGAAAGGAAATCACACGGTGGGAAAAATAAATAATCCTATGGATGTATGTCATTGTCAGCAAATGAAAATTCTTTCTGCTGGGGCTGCGTTGGCAACATTTAGATAATTGACATCAACGGCGTGCTCTCCGAAATCATCTGCAGGATTATTCAAAGAATAGTAAGGTTATCATCTAATCTTTCAGGAAGCGTTCGTCTCACAGCGACAGGTACAATGACGAACCAGACCTTCATATATGGTTCGCACGATCTGGACATAGTCCCTTATCATATCTTGATAAATAATTCCATCAGGATGCGCATCCAAGACAACTAACACTCCTGTATGATTGCAAATTTGCACCTTAAATGGCAGTTAATGTGTGCAAAATTGGAACCCGTTCTGCAAGCTCTTGAACAGGAACAAGGCAGAAACATGAACAACTCTTAATTCTCTTAAGCAGGAACAAATTAGAGTAGTCAGCATCAGCATACCAGGTGCTAACCAAGCTTTTGTCTCATTGGATGGCAATGGTGCTAACCAAAGGATATTACGTAAATTCATAGAATCATCATATGGTACATCAGATCCTGTTGAAGACAGTGAGTTTTTAATTAGATGCACACAAAGTACAAACGTAAATTAGATTAAGAGTTCATATGCATCTGACTAACATCATACCAGCCTGGCAATATCCCAAATTGTAAGGGAACAATTCCTTATCAAATGCTGGATATTCTTTGGCATGGAACCTGTTTCAGAAAAGAATCATCATGGCTATACATAACAGTTAACACACTGTCAGTTACAGTTACCAATCTAAAGGTGTCAATGTAGTACTCACTCCATTCCTAAATATAAGATGTTTTAGCCTTTGTCTAGATTCACATGTATCTAGATGTATCTAGCCACACTTTAGTAGATATATTCACTCACTTTAGTTTGCATCTAGTCCACATATGAAGTAACCTAGAACATCTTATATTTAGGAACGGAGGGAGTATAATTTATCTCACTTTGCAAGTTCATATTTGCATGGAAAATATTTTGATGCTACCAAACATGTCCAAATCATAGAACTGTTCTGCAATAATTACTAGTTTGAATAAGAAAATTTGAGTAGAACTTACAGAATCCCAAGCCTTCCTGTCCCAGATGCCAGGAAAAGATGCCCATGGAACAAATCATGCCGAGTCAGTGATACATTTAATCCAACTGATGATCCTCGTGCAACAATCAATTCAAACAGAAATGCAAAGTATGAATTGATGTCCTGGTCATAACACAGACATGTAAAGAACGCTAGACCTATAAGTAAAAGGAATGTGAACTAAAACTTGAGTCAAATATGGACCTCATTGGCAAATCGCCTTCCATAGGGTGTTCTAGTGAGCTGGCATTTGTTCTTCCGCGATCCCTCAATATCAGGCACCTAAAGGGGACACCATCGTACTTTTGTTAAGGAAAGAAAAAGAGCATATTCTGGGCACTGGCAAATGAATAAAGCCAATGTGCACTCTCAGAGCTTGGGACTCAGTATTAGTGTAACAGTTTACTCCCAAAGCTATTCCCTCCAATAAACTACTCACAAACCTCATAGAATAAAACTCAAACTCTGTCTTGAACTCCAAGATGAAATGCAACACAGCCAGTGGCCGTGCCTACTCCAAGCAGATACAGGAGATACAACTCACTACATGACAATATCCTATCCCGTTTCCTGATCATCTAATCCAAACTGAGTTCTCGACAGCATACTGCAATGATGCAAAATCGATCAAAGGATGCTGTTGCGTCCCTTAAGATCCGAACTGCGTCCTCTCCCCAGAACATATACCCAAACTGCGCAAAATTCCATAACCCTCAGGAAACAATTGAGAAACAATGAGCACTCACCGGAAGCATGGTGGGGTCTAGCATGCGGTGGATCGCCCCAGGGTCGCCTCCGGAGTCGACGGCGAGGCGCGCCAGCTCCATGACCGGCGCCGGCGGCCACATCACCATCTCGTCCGCCTCAGACGCATCGCAGCCTTCCAGGAGAAACTTCCGGGATACCCTCCACGGAGAGGAACTAGATACGGCGGCGGGGTTGACTGGGGAGAGGAACCGGAGGCAGGAGCGCAGGCGCGATGCCTCCCCGGCCGGCACCCGCGCTGCCGCGCGCGGTCCAGCGAGGACGGCGAGGAGGTCGGCGGCTACGGCCTGGGGATACGGCGGCGCAGACGGTGAGGGGGCGGAGGAGGAGCAGCAGGAGACGGCGAAGGAGACGCCGAGGGAGACGGCGAAGGCCAGCTTCAGCGAGAGGGCAGGAGACGACCTGAACCGGAAGCGTTCCATCCCCTGCTCCCGAATTGTTTTTTTTCATTCCAGAGAACAACTGCTACTGAAGTAGGGGTGTAAAGGCATAAGATAATTTTGACGACGAAATAGGCTTTCGCTCCGCTTTATAAATAAAGCAACAACCACCATACAACCATGAAACAAACTCGACACCACACAGCTGGGGCAGCAGCACACACACACACCCAAAGAAAGGAAAGAAAATGGAGACATAGGCGGATCGACTAAACTATAGTGACCCGCAACCGCTGCGCCCTCCGAAGAAGAACCACCACGCTCCTAGCATCGAACCGTCAAGTACCAAGCAGCACCTTGAAGAAGGAGAGCTACTGCCCAGACCAGAACACTGGTCCTAGGGTTTCCCCCGGCACACAGGGAAGCGGACGAAGGGTAGCCACGACACCCCTCAAGAGGGAAAAATGCCACCCACAGGCAGCACCGCGTCGGTGTCGGCCGAGCCGACAAGGATTTCTCCCGAAAAAACCCTATCCGCAAACCCGAACGATCCTAGCCCAGGAACCCGCGAGAACGAAGCCTCGCCACCACCAGACACACCGCCCGCCAGCATGCGCCACCGCGGACACGAAGCAACCGTCGTCGTCTCACTGTAGCTAGCTTCACTAGGTCTACAAGACAGGGGCGAGAAGTAAGTTGAGCCGGGTCAGCAGTACCGCGGCCGAGCGGGAGGGAACTACCTCCACCGCTGGGGCGGTAGTCGACCGGACGCGGCAGCAAAGCACACCAGTCCCCTTCAGGTCCGGCCGGGCCCAGCAGGCCCGTAAAGCCCCCACGGAGGCACACCAGTCCTAATAGGGTCCGGCCGGGCCCAGGTCGGGCCCGTAACGCTCGCCGCCACGCTGCAACAAGCCGGCCGCCGTTGCCACTATACCCCTGCTCGATCTACACCACCGCCGTCTGCAGAGCGTGCCGCCGGTCCAGCCAGCCCGCCCCGACCCAGATGGGCCCGTAGGGCCCAGATCTGGGCCAAGGGGCAGAGCCAGCCGTCGCTGCTGCCCGCCGCCAACCGCGCCGTTGCGCAGCCCCGCAACCCCACGCGTGCGTCGTCGCCAAGCCACTACCCGGCCAGGCCGGACCACCGTCGCCCTGGGAGCACCGCCGCCGTGGCGGGAGGATCCCCGAATCCTCCCCCGCCGACCCGGGGAGAAGCAGGCCGCCGCCGCCGCCGGCGCCACCCAGGCCACGCCCAGGGGCCCTGCCGACAGCGGCGACGGGGGAGAGGAGTGGAGGAGGGGCCTGAGGGAGGAGAGGAGTGGAGGCATTTGTTCTCTGGAATGTACTACGTATATGTAGATTTTAAATAATTTTGAACCCAATTTCACTTTAAAGAATGTACTACGTATATGTGATTTTAAATAATCAGACCTGATCTGTTTGTTTGCTTCTTTCTTGTTACCGATTTTGTAAGATGGCTTTCTCAGTCATTGCATTTGGATTAGGCATAGGCGCCCTATTAGCTTAGAGGTAGGGGTAAACTCTTTTGACAATACGACTAGTCATGAAAATTCTTGTCAAGATGATTAGTTGTGAAAAATTCTACCGATAAATACATGATGCAACAAAAAGTCGATATTTGTAATCTATATCTTTTATAAAGCAAAAACCCACTAACATGCATTTATTATTTTCTATCTCAACATGCAAACTATCCCATCATCTATCGTCTTAGCTAATCAATTATCCATGTCATCTTTAGTAATATTTTTAATAAATACATGCAAAATCCACATCATCCATCTTTTTAATCATTTAGTTGTCCATGCTAATAATTTTTAATACACATATTTTGTGTCAAATAAATTTAGTATATCGACTATGACAAATTAAATTTTGCATGTTCTTTTAGACAAATTATTTTAGCATACTTTTCATCCCCTTTTATTTACGCAATATAGTTTTAAAGGGATTCCTGCTGCAACGCGGGGTATACTTCTAGTATTATGGACATATAAGGAAAGCTAATCCTTTCAAAAGAAGAAGTCGGTAACTTGGTGGCTATTCACTCGGTAGGCCCATTGTTAACCCATTTTACCAACTTGTATCTTGTTAATCGGACTATTATTTCAAGGGATGTGATGTCTCATTAATAAAAAAGATGACATATTACCCTGTATGGATCTCACTGGACCGTTAGAACAAAAACATATTTCTCGTACCCGATATGGCGGAGAGCACATCGTATCAGGCAACCTGCAGGGACACCCAAAGTAGAACGGTTTCTTCCAGCCGTCCGATGGAGAGAGTATCTCTCGAACTGTGGCTATTTGTCTAATTGTGTCTCAAGGCCTGTCTCTAGCGGTGTGAAGTGTGGGTAGAATATCTACAAAACACCGTTCACATATACTCATTTATAATTCTATCCTCAGCTTTTACCTAGTTAGTTAGTCATAATTGGACTCAAAATTATCTATCTAGTTACTCATAAATTCATATTTGTACTCTAAAACACCCCGTGCCATTATTTATTAGATTTATAGACTCTAAATTACTCTACAAAGTTCAATAGATATCTAAGGATATTTTGGACAATGGCACATATAAACACATAATAACGTTGAGGAGCATAAATCAGTTTGTGGACTAGAGATTACATGTTTGGTTTACTTAGTAATTATAATAAAATAGTTCGGTTTAGCACATGGAATAAAAATTTATAAGTAAATATAACATACTATCTTGATATCCAGAAGTGTGATTACATTGTCAATTATGCTATTTATACCTTAAAATTTGTATTTAGCTGAACACATAAACGGATTTATCAATCATAAGAATAACATACATCTAGTGGCGAGAAGTGTTGTGACCAAGTAAAAAAGTTCACTATAAATAATTGTTATAAAATTTATAATTTTCTATTCTACGAGAAATATGTTTCAAATGACCGCATCCACACCTTAGGATTACTTTGCCCATATGGGCTAGCAGAGGATGATGTGACAACACTGGTTCGAGATGTTGAAATGATGAAATTTGCGGATGAAATTGTCAACTCTCAGATGAAAATGGAGGGCGTTGAGTATCAAACTTACCTCGCCAACGTGATACTGCACTATTGTGCACGTGATACAATTGTTAAAGTATGGGAAAAGACAGCAAAAGCGCACATAAACATGCCTTGTGTGATGAGGCAAGCCAAACCAGATATACTTGGTGTATGTTTCATGAATGTTTTCTGAATTGCTGGTTCATGTATGTTTTCTCAGTCTTTTTAGTCCTTCTCATTTCGAACGTATTTGCTATACAAGTAGAGTTTGTACTGTTCAAAAAATATTACATAAATGATAGTGTAGTGCTTTTGAATTTGTCAATGCATACACGTGGGTGTTAAACGTTGACCTTGATTCATTAAACATGATTTATTTCAAGAAAATGCAAAAGAATTCACGTTTCATTTCATTGAACAAGTAGACATCTGGGGTACATCCTCTAGAAAGGAGGGACACACACGCGAACGTCCTCACCAAGGGACTACAACAAGGTAAGAAGGTGCCCTCACCATTAGACCGCAACGACATTAGGCCTCGCCCAGCCTTGCCTCCGGCCAAGAATGGTGAGGTGTCGAGACTAGAGCAACATGGCAGTGTCGCCGTTTCGAGACGCCTCCAGGGACGATTACAACCCAAGAACTACTCAGGGCAACGTACCTTGCACCCATGTGCGTAGAGAGTCGGCAGGTGAAAGGTAGGGCTCGACTAGAACTGGTGTATTTTTCGTTGGGGAGTGTCGGCGATGGCATACGTTGCTCCTGTTATTTTGTGGTGATCCAAATTCATATAAATGACACCTAAGTTTTGACAGTACGAGTTGTTACCGACTTGGATTAGGGTTCCACGGTTACCGACCTATTAGGTCAGGACCACTATAAATACATCTTATAAGCCGCCGGTTTGGGATAAGTCGAAAGTTGTAAATCCCCGGCGTTTGTAACCTCACCCGATATAGTGAAGTTTTGTTGGCTGGCGTCCGTGGTTTTTTCTCTTCCTTGTTGGAAGGGTTTTCCACGTTAAAATCTCGTGTCCTCTTTGGTTCGATCTATTTTGTTCATCGTTTATTTGCCTATCGTTTACAACACCTCCTAGAGGTCTGCGCCTTGTGTAGCGGTCTACGCGCCGCGTCGCCAACCTGCAGCTGCCGCATTAGATACACCACCTGCAGGCAAAGCAGTGCCTTCAAGAGGGGAACGGTGTTGAGACGGCACCGCTGCCCAGTCTAGAAGGCCGGACCTGGGGTTTCTCTAGTGCTCGACGAGGAAGTCCAAGGAGGTAACGACACCCTCGAGCATCGCCGTTGATAGCGCACGCCATCGCCGCCCGGGGAATGCTCCCCAACCCATGAGAAAAGACATCAGAAGACCGTCGTTGCAGTGGTAGACCAAAGGTGGCGAAGTACGCCTCCGGAGAAGGCCATCACACAAAGAGAGAAGCCTTCATCATCATCGCAGGAGGGGGAACCGACTAGTGGCCGCCAGTAGGCAGGCCATCGCTAGGAGCGCGTCGAGGAGGCACACCAGCCACCGCACCGCCCGCATCTTCCATCGGGATCCACTGGGCATAGCAGAGGAGCTATACCGCTGCTCGCATGCTCGCCCGCCCAGCATCCTGTTGGAGATATGCCCTAGAGGCAAATAAATAAATGAGTTTATTGTAATATCTCATTAAAGTTTATAATTAGTTTTATACCATGCTATAACTGTATTAAGAGGAAACATTAATACATGTGTGGTATGTAAAAAACCAGGTCCCTAGCAAGTATAAGGATACGCTAGTTCATTGGTCAACTGATGATTGAGGTTTCCCAATCATGGGCATTTATGCCAATTGACAATGGAGTCATTTCATTGGGTGAATGAAAGTGATGGACGTTACCCAATAGCGATTATTACAACGTGATCAAGTCACGAAGTTCACCGTTGTGATGATTAGGAAACGTGGTACTTATTCCTTAGACTGTGAGATAATAATCTAATCACTATCACCGGAGGATGCCTTGACTGTATCAACCGTCACACCGTAACAGGGTGATTATAAAGGTGCAACTCAGGTATGCAAAGGTGATATGTTGAGAAGTATGTATGAAGAGCGGGATTTTCACCTCCGCGTGACGGAGAGATACTCTGGGCCCACTCGGTGAGTCTTCATCCAAATAAGATGCACAGCGTATGACTAGGTCATGGGGATAAAAGATCACGGGAACGAGTTGAATGAGACTTGACCGGTAACGAGATAGAACTGGGCATGTGCAAGGATCGTATGGGAACCTAGAGGGGGGTGAATAGGTGCTACACCAAATTTTAATTCTTTTTCGATTTAGGCTTGACACAAAGGTAAATTCTCTAGATATGCAACTACGGTGAATTTACCTATATGACAAGCTAACAACTAGCACTAGGCAATTGTCACGAAACAAGTAAGAGCTATGAGGGGATAGAGATAACTGAAAGTAGAAGCACGCGGAGGCAAGGATGTATTCCGGAGTTCCTCCTTGTTAAGGGAGTACGTCTCGTTGGAGGGGTGTGAGCTCGCCACAAAGGCCTACTCAACATGCCACAAAAGGCCTCACCCTATTCTCCGATGAACCTCACCACAAGGGTTAGGTTCACCTTCCACTATCGGAATCCTTCAAGGCGGAATCCGGAGCCTTTATAATGTTCTTGGGGCACACACCCACAACTTAATTGGGGGCTCCCAAATTAACCAATCTGTCACAATTACAACAAGTAGTAAGCAAGACGAATCTAGAGATTACAAGTAAACCCTAGAAACGAAATCCCTCAAGTGAATGAGGGGGAAATGAAGAATGGCTTGGTGAAGATGTAGATCCGGGCCTTCTCCTTCAATGCTTCAAAGATCAACGAGTTTGGATGGAGGAATTGGGAGATCTAGATGATTTGAGCTCTGAGAAATTAGGGTTCATTTAATGCTGGTCGAGCTAGCTGGCAGGAGGTAGGTGGAGGGGTATTTATACCCCTCTGAAAAATCTGCCCGTTGAAATTCACTTGGACCGGAGACTCCGGTGATAGAGGGCCGGAGACTCTGGTGCAGGCCGGAGACTCCGGACACCCTCCGGGGACCCTCCAGACGAACAACAGGGGCGCACCACACGTTGGCCATAAAGGAAGGACCGGAGACTCCGGTCGGGGGGACCGGAGACTCCGGTGTGGCCGGAGACTCCGCAGACCCACAGAGACTTTGTAGATGAAGCGGACAAGACCGGAGACTCCGGTCTCCAGGGGCCGGAGACTCCCTCCAGTGATCCTCCGGACAGACATCAGAGGCGTACCACACTTTGACACAAGGCAGGGAAATCCAGGGACCGGAGACTCCGGTCCTGGCATACCGAAGACTCCGGCCTGAGATTGACCTGCAACAGGAGAACTCTGCCAAAACTTCCTTTTTGGTGGTTGATAATCAAGGTAATAATTATGTCAATAATCCTGCAGCACTTAGCATCACATTAGATAATCACTAGTGTTGTTAACTAACACACAAAACCAATTAGGGTTTAGAAAATGCTCTTTCAATCTCCCCCTTTTTGGTGTTAGATGACAACATTAGGATTTGCAAAAATATAGATCATATCATGTAAAAAAATGGCACCTCCCCCTAAATGTGTGCATATCAACAAGTTGCATATAAAGGGAAGCACACATATAGGAAAAGGATACCATAAAGAAATATGACATGATATATAGACAAGAATTTCATTTGCAAAAAAAAAAGACATGTCATTATATAGGTTGAGATTTGTGATAAAAATCATACCTTGTGCATAAGTATAAATAGATAGTTCCAATGCATATCTCACCCCACAAATATCTCAACCATAGATAATATCCGAAACCATGTCTCCACAATAATTAACATAGGCACCAAGATCCTCATATCACATAAAGATAGCAAATAAAGTTCAACAAACATAGCACATAAAGTTCAACAAGCTAAAGATAAATGGACACAAGCTCTCAAGAAATGGTAAAAGCAAATGCTTGTGCCCGACCCATGCAAATCCCACGGATGACCTACTAGAACTGTTCTCCCCCTTTGGCATCGAGACACCAAAAAGGAAGAAAAGTGATGCTAATGAGACCCATAAAATCACTCGGAGTCCTCCTCGGTGGCATCTCCATCATCATCACCATCTTCGTCATCGTCATCATCATACTCCGAACCACTAGCTTCATCATCATCATCATCATCTTCAATCTCCTTCTCACCCATAGGTTCCTTGCCGGTGTTGCGCGAAGAAGAAGGCATAGAAGTCACATCTTCAAAATCAAAATCAGCCCACGGGAATTGCTTGGTATGCCACCGGTCATAGCTCACGGTCTTCTCACTCCCGAAGGATTTTCCCACTTCTTCTCCCTCTTCATCCAGGGCTGGATTCTCTTCAACATATGGGGGAGGAGACTTATCCCTCTTCTTCTCCAACTACTTTTACAACTTGTGTTGATTGTGGATGATCAACTTCCTTTCTTTGTAGGCTTGATGGTTCTCCTTGTGAAGGCAAACATTCATGCAAAGCATTGTCCTTTGGAACCAAGAGAGCTTCTTCATCTCCTTTTTCACGTCCTCCTTGCCCTTGCTAATCCATGAGGGAGGGTCGGCATTCTTACTTCTCCTCGGTAAGGGTGCCACATCTTCTTCTTCTTCATCACTAGAAGCAAAAGGGACTCGTGAAGGAGCACTTGAGGAAGAAGGCTTGTCATGCTTGAGAACTTGAAGAGTGTCAGTCTTGTGCAAAGTGAAGTGCTCTTGATTAAGAGATGGTACCCGGTCGAGAATTAGCTTCATCGCATACGGTGCATAAATAGGAGTCTTCTTCTCATGGATGGCCCAATGAAGCTCACACTTGATGAAGTCCATGACATCAATCTCAAACCCTCGGCAATTCACACCGGCATTGCGAACATCATAAGATTGGCGAAGAAGATTGACCAACCCACCACTAATAGCATCTAAAATTCCGGCTTGAGGGGCAATATTGTTCTGAAACATGCGAAGAAGGATGTTGAAGGTGGGTAGCAAGTCCTTGTTTGTACCTACGGAGGCCTTGTTGAGATAAAGAGGATCCAACTGACCCTTCTCATAGTTCAGACACTCCACATGCATTATCCTCCCTTTAGACTCATCACCACTGCGAAACTCATACCCAAGAAACTCACCAAAGTGCGTCATAGTGGACTCGCACCGGATAGGCCCCGTCATCCAAGTCAAAGTGACATCGGCATCCTTCCCAAACTGAACGGTGGCAAAGAATTGATGCACAAGCTTGATATCAAAGTGTTGTTGAGTGGACATGAGCTTCTCAAGCCCAAGCTTCCGGGAAATCCATACGGCCTCTTGAAAGTAAGGTTTCGTGCTTAAGGAGGTGAGATTGAGCACCTTTTGCTCACAAACGGCCTTGGCCGTGGACAACTATGCATAAATCTCTGTCATCACAAGTTCTTATTCTTTCCTCCAAAAGAGCGGATTGTTGGAGTCATGAGGCATGTCAAAGAACGGCTGCTCCCTTATGCAACGAAACTCTACCTTGCCCAAGTCAAGCACAAAGGCAATGTTCTCATAACGAGCCTTCTTAGCCCTCTCATTTGCAAGAAATTCAGCCTCAACCTTTTTCTGTTCAGCAGCTTCCCTTGCCACTCTAGCAGCAGCACCTCTGTCACGCTGCACAAGACGGCCATCCTCTGTCACGTCAAGATAGGCCCGAGTGCCCCTTTTTTCTTTCCGAGTAGGTTTATTGGGGTTGTGAGCGGGTTTCTTGTACCTCCTGTTATCTGTGAAAAAGGAGATAGAGGATAGCATGGGGATAAGCATACATGTCCAGGAGAGGAAAAAGAAGGAACAATTGGAGAGTCGAAAGCACCAAAAATTGATGTACACCAGAGTTTCCGGTCTCAGTGGCCGGAGATTCCAGCCATATCGGAGTCTCAGTTCTTGGACAGACCGGAATCTCCGGCCCTGAGGCTGGAAACTAGGGTTAGGTTAAAAATTGTTGCAAAAGACTCTAAAATTGTTACATCTAGATGAAAAAGTGCCAGTTAAAGGATTCTACACCATAAGGAACACTAGTACAGCCGTCAATCCATTAACTAGGAAAACCTAGGGAGAAGGAGAGAGGAAGATACCTTGGTCCTTCATGGTGGAGACCAACAAATGGGGAGGAGGGTCCCCGGTGTTGGAGAGGTGGAGGGGGCCGGCGGCACGGCAGATTCCGGCGGCTGGGGGGCGACCGGAGAGCACCTCCAAGCAGGGGCGATAGCAGGGGGAGTTTTGAGGTCGGGTGGAGAGGGAGTTGTGATTCAACCCCCCACCCCGATCCCCTTTAGAACCCTGCAAAAACTGTCGAGACCGGAGTCTCCGGCCTAAGCACACCAGAGTCTCCGTGGCTTAGGGCGGAGACTTAGGTCAGACCGGAGTCTCCGGCCCCCACTGCTCAGAAATGCAATTTATGGTGTTGGACATGTATGAGGCAAGAGGAGCAAGTTTTTTGGGACAAGATGGGGCTTGGGATAGATTTCACAAACTGGGATGGTACTTCACACTCATATTGCAAGAAGCAAATTCAATAAATGCCAAGATTGAGTGAGTTTCCATAAGAACAAGTAGATTTGTAATAAAGGCCAATAAAACACAAAAAGAATCAACTCTTCATAAAGAAGAGGTCGGTGGCCTAGGCCACCATTTAAGAGTTTATGGCATGACACCGCGAAGATATATCTTGGGTTCATAACCAATACTCGTCATTTAAGCTCACAATTTATGAATTGAAAATAGAGACAAATGAATTTTATAAATTTAGTTGAGAAGCCAAAGGAGTGCCGCAATGTTATTGGCACAAAATGGATTTTCAAGAACAAGCAAGATGAACATGGCATGGTTGTGAGGAACAAGGCTAGATTGGTGGCTCAAGGGTACTCTCAAGTTGAAGGCATTGATGTTGGAGAGACCTATGCTCCCGTGGCTCGCCTTGAGTCCATTTGTATCCTTTTTGCGTATGCATCCCGTTATAACTTTAAATTGCAACAAATGGATGTTAAAACTGCTTTTCTCGGTGGTCCCTTAAAGGAGTTGGTGTTCGTTAAGAAACCCCCGGGGTTCGAGGACCTCAACTTCCCTAACCATGTCAACAAGCTTGATAAGGGGCTCTATGAACTTAAACAAGCCCCACGTGCGTGGTATGAGCACCTTAGAGAGTTATTGTTAGACCGTGGATTTGAAGTTGGGCAAATTGATCCCACTCTTTTTACTAAGAGGGTTAAAGGGGAACTTTTCGTATGCCAACTATATGTTGATGATAGTATCTTTGTATCATCTAACAAAGCTTTTAATGATGAATTTTCAAAGCTTATGACCGATAGGTTTGAGATGTCCATGATGGGTGAATTGAAGTTTTTTCTTGGATTTGAGATCAAGCAATTGAGAGGAGGAACTTTCATTAGCCAAGCAAAGTATATTCAAGACATGTTGAAGAGGTTTAATATGGGGGATGCTAAGGAGAAGAAGACTCCTATGGATACCAAATGCCATTTACAACTTAACCCAAAGGGTATAGATGTGGATCAAAAGCTCTACCGCTCCATGATTGGTTCGTTGCTTTATCTTTGTGCATCTAGACCCGATATTGTGTTGAGTGTAGGTGTGTGAAAGGTATCAAGCCGCTCCTAAGGAAAGCCACATGTTGACGGTCAAGAGAATCCTATGATATTTGATTCATACCCCAAGGTTTGGTTTGTGGTACCCAAGGGATTCATCTTTCACTCTTTGTGGGTACACGGATTTGGATTGGGCCGGTGATCAAGATGATAGGAAATCAACTTCCGGGGCTTGCCAATTTCTTGGTAGGTCCTTGGTGAGTTGGTCTTCTAAGAAGCAAAATTGTATTTTGGTATCTCTCTCTACCGTTGAAGCCGAGTATGTGGCCACCGCTAGTGCTTGCACTCAATTGTTATGGATGAGGCAAACTTTAAAGGAATACAGTGTCAATTGTGACAAAGGCCTCTATTGTGTGACAATGAGAGTGCTATCAAGATCGCCTACAACCCAATGCAACATTCAAGAACCAAGCACATTGAGATTCGTCATCACTTCATTCGAGATCATGTTGCCCGTGGAGATATTGAGCTAGCATATGTGCCAACCAAAGACCAACTTTCCAATATTTTCACGAAGCCACTTGATGAAGCAAGATTCACCTTCTTGAGGAATGAGCTAAATATCGTGGATTCAAGGAGCTTGACTTGACCATATTGCATACACACCTATAGTTTCAACTTCTATTTGGTTTAGGTGTAGGCATGGATTTAGGGGGAGTTTTGTCCTAATAAATTAGGCTCTCCCTCCCCCCATTATGCATAAAGTAAAGAGCTAATGGCTTCTATACCACTGACAAACTCAGCAATGGCTCATTTGCCATCCAACAAAGCTCTATTTCTCATATACCAAACACAAACGAATTCTGTTGCTTATTTGCCACTGGTTGTAATTGTAGTGTTACCTCATTCTGGTAAGAGGAAAAAATGACTGTCTTGCCCTCAGTGGCAAATAAGCAACAGTTATAAAACATGTATAAAAAAATTGACAGGATTTCACCCCTTTTTCAGTAGTTCTGCAACACAAGTGGCAATATATAACACCAGCAGTATATTTCCTGTAGATGATGCATGAAACTTGTCGACGTCGGTTCTATACTTCTATGTTAACAGCGGAGATACGCACTCACTGAATCCGTATAGTCAACTAAATTTTAAGCATTGCAACTGTTCAGAACGTGAGGATAAGAAGATCTTTGGGATGCTAGCTACAACCCTAGTGGCAGCAACCGAATAACGTTTCTCTGACGAAGTCCTATGATCATATGCTATTGATTGGAGTTGCAGGAAGCCGCCGCCAGTGCGCACGAAATAGTCACAGGGAATAATGACAGGCTAAATTAACACACTAGAGCACCGTGGTGTTCTGTTATAATTAGTTAACTGGCGGTAATTGCTGGATCGGTGTCGGTGCACCACAATCCGACATTTTTAATCACGCTGGCATGCGCAGCTCCTCTAATCGGACTGTCCTCCTCCTGGGGCTTGGCATCCTGGGGCAGATGAGTTGCTCCGAGTGTGCTCACACTAGTCGTGATCCTGGACTAGAGGGCATGGCGAGGGGAAGCGACGGGAACGTCCGGTAGCGTCAGATGTTGGGGAAATGCCGGCGGCTGTTTCGCCATGCTTCCTCGGGTGGAGGGTGTCAAATAAGCGGTGGAGGAGAGGTCTGGAAAGCCGCCGCCGGCAAGCGCTAGCGTCGACGGGGGTTGGGAGAGCGGTGGCATGCGCTGGGGGAGCGCCGCCGGCAGGTCTGCCATGGCTCTTTCGATCTGTTCGCGTGCGTGCATTTGGTTGGACTGGAGTGATTTTGTTTTTCTTATCTTTTCTATCCTCTAAACTGTGAGGATAAGCTGTGAGGGTAAGACTGGAAATTTTGAAAAAAACTTACAGGAAAACGTAGATACCTTGACGACTAACTAACGGTGATGGCATATAAGCACTGGAAATTCTTGCGACTGGTATATAAGCACTATTAGTTTTTTCGATGGCAAATGAGCCATTGCCGCATTCGTCGGTGGTACAGAAGCAATTTTCTCTCCAAACTTTATTGCGCTCGAAATTGTTGAGCTCTTCATGCATGGCTTCCAACCAATCCGGATCTTCAAGAGCTTCACACACTTTCTTCGGTTCCACCATGGAGATATGAGCTTGATGATCACTAAAGTTTGCCAATTGTCTCCGGGTGGACACCTTGCCTCTCACATCACCAATCACCTTCTCAAGAGTATGCTCGCGAATTTCCATGGTTCTTGCAACTCTAGCTCGACGACGGGCTTTGATATCCTCATTGCATCTTGGAGGTATCACTTGATCATCTTGATCATTTGTGTCCCCGTCTTGACCGGTGTGTTGACCTTGATCCTCAAAATTCATAGCTTCGTTACTGGAAGAGAAAGATGGACCAAGATCTTGACCAGTGCTGCCTTCAGCTTGATGTAGACCGGAGTCTCCGGCCTGGGGCACCGGAATCTCTGGCCCATCGGAATCTCCGGCCAATATGACCGGAGTCTCTGGTATGGCGACTTGATTCTGATCAGATTGTTGAGGGTCTTGTGCTTGTCTTTGGTCAGGTGCACCATTGGCTTCAGCAGCAGTTGCTTGTAATTCTGATGAAGATGAGGGCTCCACTTGAGTAGAGCATTGTCCTTCTCGATCCACCACAAGGGGTTCCTCAATGGGGCGGAAAAATCCCACACCCATTCTTCTTATGGCTTCTTGAGGAATTTCATCATCTACATCAGAAACATGAAATTGCGCCACTTGGGAGCCGTCATTTTCTTCGAACACCACACTACAAGATTCTATGATACGCCATGAGGCCTTTTCATAGATTCTATAAGTGTGGGATTCGGCACCGTAACCAACGGTGAAACGCTTTAGAGATTTAGATTCGAATTTAGTTAAGCGACAACCTTTGATCAAATAGAAACACTTACAACTGAAAACACGGAAGTAGGAGATGTTAGGCTTGTTGCCGATAAGAATCTCATATGGAGACTTGTTCAAACCTTTGCGGAAGTAGAGCCGGTTGGATGAATGACATGTCATGGATATAGCCTCCGCCCAAAAGCTCAACGGAGTCTTAAACTCCGCTAACATGGACCATGCCATATCCATAAGAGTTCGGTTCTTCCTCTCGGCTACACCATTTTGTTGAGGGGTATAAGTTGCGGAATATTGATGACGAATACCCTCTTCACTAAGAAATTCATTGAGGGTGTAATTCTTGAATTCGGAGCCATTGTCACTCCTAATTGCCAATATGGGGACATTGTGTTGACGTTGCATTTCAATGGAGAAGTCGACGAAGGTTTGTTGGGTCTCACTCTTCGACTTGAAGAAATAAACCCAAGTGAATCTTGAATAGTCGTCAACAATCACCAAGCAATACTTCTTCCCATCAAGACTAGCTTCGGGAACGGCACCAAAAAGATCCACATGGAGGAGCTCCAAGATCCACTTGGATGAAATAGTAGTCTTGCTAGGATGGGGAGAATCATCCATCTTTCCTTCAACACATGCCCTACAAACACGATCTTTGGCAAAAGAGACATTTTCTTTTAGACCGAGAATGTGGCGACCCTTGTGAAGACTTTGCAAAGTTCTCATGTTGACATATGCTATGCGGCGATGCCACAACCAACCCACGTCGGCCTTTCCGAAAAGGCACATCGAATTTGAAGTGGTTTTCTCCGAAAAGTCAACCACAAACAAATCATTTTCGACGTACCCAACGAAAGCGACCTTTAGAGTCTTGCTCCACAAGAGTACCACAATATCAATTTCAATAAAGACGGCAAAACCCATCTTAGAAAGTGCATGAATGAAAATTAAATTATAGCCAAGGGTTTTAACAAGCATGACATTCACTATGGTGATATCCCTAGCGACTACCACCTTGCCAAAATCCGATACCTCGGATTTTGATCGATCTCCATTAGTGACGGTTGCATGATTTAAATTTGGTCTCATCTCCGTCATTATCTCCTTGCTTCCGGTCATATGACATGTGCATCCACTATCAAGCACCCATTTTGACCCCCCCGGAAGCATAGTCCTACAAGAAATCATTGCTTTGATTTAGGTCCCTATTTTGCAATGGGTCCTCTTTTGTTAGCTACAAGGGTCTTGGGAACCCAAATAGAACGATCAATAGGAACATTTCTAAGACCAACAAATTTAGCATATATATCCCCATAATAATGAACATATAAAATGTAGCGGGGTTAGTTTTTCCCGCAAAGTCATCACTAGTGGTTTTGCCCCTTGTGGCACCACCACTAGCAATGTTGACCTTCTTGGCTTGAGGGATGTTCTTTGCTTGAGGAGCCCTAGCATCCTTCATGAAGCTCTCTTTCGTCTTTTCCTCCTCAACAAAGCCAACACCACTTCTCCCCTTTTGTGAAGTAACAAAGGGTTTCTTGCCTAGGGAGATGGCTTTAGCAAGATTGATCTTCAACCTAGCATTTTCCTCAATAATATTTGCATGATCACGAGTAGTAGGAGTGGAGGAACTAGGCATATCAATTTTAGACGGTTGAGCTTGAAGTTATTCATACGACTTGGTGAGGGTAGAGTGTTCACTCTCCAAAGCCTTGTGAGCCTTGGAAAGTTTCTCTAGCTACTCGGTTAGTCTAGAATGACCAACACCAAGCTCGACCTTTTCTTTCTTACAAGCTTTGTATTTAGCAATTGCATGCTCACGTTCTTTAATGAGCTTAGCAACAATTAAATCATTTGACTCTTCTATAGATTCTATTTGTTACTCAAGAGAAACCCTAAGCTCATGCTCTTCTTCAAGATTATCTTTTAAGGATGCAATTTCCATAGCATCCTCTCTTTCAATCTTACCCTTGACCTCAAGCATCTCTTGAGCCTTACCATATTGGCTCATGAGAGCTTCAAAATGCTTCTTGGTTTCACCTTGCAAGTTAGTTATAAAACGATCGAAGGCAACAATTTCCTCTTTAACTCTAAGACTAGTAGCATCATTCATAGTCTTAGGAGATGGAGAGGATGATACCTCGGTGGCATTAGCCATGAGACATCTTGCGGAGGGGTTGGAGACATTCTCATTGGGGGATTCAAAGAGGGAAGGAGATGATGAAGATGCTATGGCAATGGCGGCCACTTCACTTGTGGTTTCTTCTTCTTCTTCCCCAGATGAGTACTCTTCTTGAGCAAGCAACACAATTCTTGGGGGCTTCTTGTTGTTGGCATTCTTCTTGAAGAATGGTTTCTTGTGAGTGATCTTTGACTTGTCCTTGTGAACAAGCTTCCCTCCATGATGTTCACGATTCTCAAATGGACACTCGGCTACAAAGTGATATAGGTCTTGACAATTGTAGCAAGAAGGAACCCTTTGGCCACCCTCCTTCCTTGACTTGTTGAAAAGCTCCTTTGCCTTGGACGGACTCTTCCAAAAGGCTCTTGATGTGAGAGTGGAGTAGTCCTTGAGAGTATCTTCAAGATCTTTGGGATGCCAATGTGACACATCTTCTTGAGTCTCAACATCTTCGTCTTGCACCACAACCTTGGCCTTCAAAGCAAGCAAAGTTCCTTTGTGCATTCTAATGGCCCGGGCACGAGCGTCTTCGGCGTGCTTGGCGGCCACCTTAAATGCCGCCATCTCTTGCATAACTTCATTGGAAGACATGAGGTGATAGTTGTGCCTTCCTTGGAGACTCTTCAAGTCGGTGGGCTCAGAGGGCATGAGGGCACTCACATACTTCCTCCTGATCCAAGCAACATCCACATTGGTGGCTCCAAGAGCTCTAATTGAGTGGCAATGGTCTTGAGTCTTTGAAACATGTCTTCATGGTCTTCACCTTCTACCATGAAAAATCCCTCGGCTTGGTTGCTCAAAGAATCTATTCTACTTCATACTCTCATTGCCAACAAACACTTCGGAGAGAGTCTCCCAAGCTTCTTTGGCGGTGGTGGCAAGTTCGATGTGAGCCATGTCCTTTTCCCCCACGGCGGTTTGAATCATGTTGAGGGCCAAGTCATTGAGTTGGCAATCCATAATCTCTCTTCTTGTCATGTTGTTTGGGTCGACGGCCTTGAATCCAATCTCAATGATTCTCCATAGCTCGATTGAGGCACTCTTGACATGAAATCTCATAAGAAATTGCCAATTAGAAAAACAAGATGGATTAAGCCTAGGAGGATCACCCCTATTGTTTATATAAGGATGCGGGACAGGTGGGTCGGGGGAGTACACAAACGGAACCCCATGGTAATCCTCCTTCCCACCATCAATTTTAGGAGGGGATTCTTTAGTTCCTTCACCCTCCTCACCTTGAGTGGCGGAAGTGTTAACCTCAAGGGAGGAAGATGCGGGGGCTTTATTAGCACTCAAGAGTTGTTCCATCATTGCACGCAATTCTTCCATTTGAGCACCCATGGATGCCTCCAATTTCTTGAAGTCATCCATGGAGACTCCGCTAATAGTGGCCTCCGGCTCTCCACTCTCGGGTCCCGTACTCTCTTAGGCGGTGAAGCCTAATTAATGAGCCAAGGCTCTGATACCAATTGAAAGGATCGTATGGGCACCTAGAGGGGGCAGTGAATAGGTGCTACACCAAATTTTAATTCTTTTTCGATTTAGGCTTGACACAAAGGTAAATTCTCTAGATATGCAACTACGGTGAATTTACCTATATGACAACCTAACAACTAGCACTAGGAAATTGTCACGAAACAAGTAAGAGCTATGAGGGGATAGAGATAACCGAAAGTAGAAGCACGCGGAGGCAAGGATGTATTCCCGAGTTCCTCCTTGTTAAGGGAGTACGTCTCGTTGGAGGGGTGTGAGCTCGCCACAAAGGCCTACTTAAGATGTCGCAAAAGGCCCCACCCTATTCTCCGATGAACCTCACCACAAGGGTTAGGTTCACCTTCCACTACCGGAATCCTTCAAGGCGGAATTCGAAGCCTTTACAACGTTCTTGGGGCACACACCCACAACTTAATCGAGGGCTCCCAAATCAACAAATCTATCACAATTACAACAAGTAGTAAGCAAGACGAATCTAGAGATTACAAGTAACCCTAGAAATGAAATCCCTCAAGTGAATGAGGGGGAAATGAAGAACGACTTGGTGAAGATGTAGATCCGGGACTTCTCCTTCAATCCTCCAAAGATCAACGAGTTTGGATGGAGGAATTGGGACATCTAGATGATTTGATCTCTGAGAAATTAGGGTTCATTTAATGCTGGCCGAGCTAGCTGGCAGGAGGTAGGTGGAGGGGTATTTATACCCCTCTGAAAAATCTGCCCGTTGGACTTCACTTGGACTGGAGACTCCGGTGTTAGAGGGCCGAAGACTCCGGACACCTCCGGACGAACAACAGGGGCGCACCACACGTTGGCCATAAAGGGAGGACCGGAGACTCTGGTCGGGGGACCGGTGACTCCGGTGTGGCCGGAGACTCCGCAGACCCACGAAGACTTTGTCGATGAAGCGGACAGGACCGGAGACTCCGGTCTCCAGGGGCCGGAGACTCCATACACTCTCCGGTGATCCTCCGGACAGACATCAGAGGCGCACCACACTTTGGCACAAGGCAGGGAAATCCAGGGACCGAAGACTCCGTTCCTGGCATACCGGAGACTCCGGCCTGAGATTGACCTGCGACAAGAGAACTCTGCCAAAACTTCCTTTTTGGTGGTTGATGCTCAAGGTAATAATTATGTGAATAATCCTGCAGCACTTACCATCACATTAGATAATCACTAGTGTTGTTAACTAACACACAAAACCAATTAGGGTTTAGAAAATGCTCTTTCAGCATGGAGATGCTAGATGATCATATCTCGGGCAAGTCAGTATCGTGATAGCAAAGGGAATGAGACTCTATGTTTATTGTTCAACGACAAAGTTATTTCGTGGAATGCACATAGGTCATTATGGGCATCCAGGTCCCGCTGATGATCATTGATCGGAGAAGAGTCTCGATCATGTATGGAGTGTTTACGAACCATAGGGTAACACACTTAAGGGTTTGATGATGCTAGGAGATCGATCTGATAGTATCGGAGTTACCGAAGATAGGAAAGGAGAGAACCAGAAGAGTTCCGATGAAATCCGAAGGAGTATCGGAGTCACGAGAATTTATATATATTATGTGAATATTAATTGGAGAATTATATATTCATATATTGGTGGAAATAAATTCGATAATATATAAATAATTAATTGGGGAATTAAATATTTACATATTATAATAAATAAATTAAATAATAGAAAATATACTAATTAATGAATTATATATTTATTTATTGTTTTAATAAAGTTATTTATTAATTAAAAATGTTTTAATTCGAATTTTAGGGGCAGCCCACCTAAATGGGCCACTTCCGGAAGGAAGGGGCCCATTAGGGGGCCGACCACCCCTTGGAGGCAAAGGGGCGGGTGGGCCAAGGTGGCGTGTGTGGCCCATGGCCACCACGGCTGCCCATGGCCGGCCGCACCTGACGAGGCTGGGACTCGGCAAATCCCTGGATCGAGTACCCCGGGTTGATTGAGGGGGAGAGAGATGAGCGTTGGTGATCACGACGGCTAATAGGCGAGGCGTTTACCCAGGTTCAGGCTCCCGGAGGATAAAACCCTACTTCCTGCTTGTCTGGTATTGATGTTGAATGTGGCTACAATGGCGAGATGGCAATCTCGCTAGGGTTTGAGATGGCAGCTATGAGCGTGAGCGTATGCGTTACCCTAGACGAGGGACCCTCCTAGCCTTTATATGGTAGGCTAGGTCTCGGGTGAACGGTGCCGATGGCACTTACAAGATGATCGAGGCTGATGACCTAACGTCGACTATCTTGGGCCGCACATCGTCCTCCTTGGGCCTTCCTTGGGCCCTCGTCATAAGGCAGATGTTCTTGGCGTGACCCAGGTATCACCACCGTGGGGTAGTCGAGGAGTGACCCCACGACAGTAGCCCCCGAGTGCTTAGTCGAATCGTAGAGTCGGGTAAAGGACTCCTTCCTTCTGGGCACGCCACCAGGTTCCTGAAAGGAACAAATAAATTGGTCGACTCCGGCCGTTCAGGGCTTATGGAGGATTCCTTAGTCGAAACATCGACTGCAGGGTAAAAACTGCGAGTATTGCTTTGGTCGGTGATTTTTCGACTGTGATTGTTCTGAGTCATTCGGGAGCGCGTACAGCGCTCCCAATGGGAGTAGCCCCCGAGATTAAGCTGAATTGCTTGCAATTGAGGTTAAACTCAATTTTTCCTTCAGTCGAAAAGCCCGCTCCCGATGGGAGTAAAGAAGAGACTCGAGCTGACGGAGCTGCAACTGGCTTTGCGTGACTTACTTTGTACCCGGCCGGTTTGGCTTACTGCTTTGAGTTTTACTCAGCTCTTGGAGCTTACTGAATTTCTTTTCCACTCGAATGGACTATCCGGGTGCTCCATCAGCCCGTTGGCTTACTTGCTACGCCTCCGCAGGTGACGTCAGCGCTGATGTTTTTGGCACACTCTGTGTCCGATGGGACGTGACAGGGTGGTCCCACTGTCAGTATTTACTGAAGACAGCGGTTGCCGCTCAATTTGGACCGTTGGGCACGAAATTTTCGTGGGGTGATGATGGCGCCTTGTTTCCCGTGCGGAGTGGGCGGCGACGGTTGCTATCTCCGCGCGGCACGTGGACGGCCAGATGTTGTCTTGAATTGCCGTTTCGTGGAGGACGGCCTGGATGAACTGACCACGCGGTATATATTTTTCACCGCGGCGGTGAACAGTCCATTCCATCCCCATCCTTCCGTCGTCTCCGCAGCTTTCTCCGCCATTGTTGATCTTCTGCCAAGTTCTTTTCTCCACTCCCCGCGAGCAAGGCCGCGATGAAGAGGGCGAAGACCGCTGAGGGAGCCGTCGCCGCCGCCGATGCGAGCGTGATGAAGAAGGTCGATGGCGATTGGGAGAAATCGTCGGTGAAGAAGGCCGACCTCCAGGGCCTCCGCGCGCAGGGGCTGCTGCCGCCGGCGGACCAGGCGACGGTGCGTGTGCCTGGGAAAGAGGTATTCCCCTCTCCTCGCGATGGGGAACGCGTTTGCTTCATGGATTTCCTTCCGCGGGGTTTCGGGTTCCCCCTCCACGATTTCGTTCGTGGTCTCTAGTATGCTTACGGGATTCAGATCCACGATCTGACTTCCAATAGCGTCTTGAGCATCGCGAGCTATATCGTGCTCTGCGAATGCTTCCTGGGAATCTCTCCCAACTGGCTGCTGTGGAAGTCGTTGTTCCTCGTGAGGAGGAACGTTGGGAAGAGCAAGCAGGTGTATCCAGTCGGCGGCTTCGGCATCCAGGTGCGTGGCGACACCACCTACTTTCAGATGAAGAAATCCGACTCCGTCCAGGGCTGGCGGAAGAAGTGGTTTTACATCAGGTGCGACCAAGAAGGGCTTCCGACTTTGTGGTTGATCGCGCGTTGCAGAAGACGAACGCGTGGGCGCACCCGCTGTCGAAGGAAGACAAGGAGGCGACCAAGCCCTTGCTGACGCTCCTTCGTGGCCTTCTGAAGAGCCTTGGGCGCGAGACAGGTGGAGTGCACCTTATTACCACCTTCTACAGGCTCCGAGTGCAGCCGCTCCGCAGTCGCGTCCAACCAATGTGGGCGCGTGATGGTGGCGATGAGCTCGATGATGACGAAGTCGAGTCGAAGGTGAGGAGCATCACCAGCCTCCGAGCCGCGGACCCGTGCAACGTCAAGTGCCCAGTCGAGCCGTATGGCCCCAACAATCCTGTGCCTGAGGTGAGCGTCGTGTACTTTGCTCTTGTCTTGCATTTTCTTCTGTCGAATCTTCTTGCCTGACACGAATGCCTCATTTGCTGATAGGGTCGTTCGAGCTATGTTAGTCTCCCTCCGTGATGGAGAATGGCCTCACGAGAGAGCAGAGTTCCCTGAGGAGGATGGGGTTGATGACGATGAAGTTCCCTCCGCCACTTCTCGAAGTGAGGAGTTGGCGGAGGACGATGAAGATGAGGAGCCGCTGCTGAAGCGGCTGAAGCGAAAGAGTGGCGACTCTGCTTCGGCGTCGTCGCCCTTGAAGGAAACGGCTGTGGAGGACAAGGAGGAGACGAGCGGGTTGTCCTCGGGTGCTAGGCACACAAGCGACCCGGCGGAGCTTATGTCGTGCCTCCCCTCAGCTCTGCACCGCCGACTGAATTCGCAAGGATGCCCTCGTTTCCCTGGCAGCGAAGATGATCTGGATGTCACCAGGTTAGTCTTGCAACCATCGCCTTGTTTTGTCGAGTGCACTTTTTGACTTTGCGAGTCCTTGAATTGAGTTATCTTGTCGCAGCGACCGTACTGGCGCTGTTGGTTCTTCGCCTCCAGAGATGGAGCACACTTCTGCTCCCGTGTTCGAGCAGACTGCGAAGACGACCGAAGAAGCCGCAGGCGGGTGACGCTTTGACCTTGAAGCTTCGACCTCCTCCGTGCCAGAGAAAACTGCTGATGCGACCCCGGTGGACGCTGGGTTGCTTGAGCATGTAAGTGTCCCTTAACTCAGTCTGCAAAATCTGTATCGGGTGCGCGACCAGCGCTCCCGATGGAGTAGCCCCCGAAGATGTGCGTGACTAGAATAGTCGGGCGCAGATTGATGTCTAGTGTTTCCTGCAGCCGTATTATCGCCAGCAGATGGAGGGAGCCGCCACCTTCGTTCGCATGGAGCAGGAGAGGAATCAACTCCGCACTGCTCTGGAGCAGGCGAAAGGTGAGTGTGGACCCTTGCGTTCGAGGGGTGCTTCGACTATCTTCATTGCTGACTTTGCTCCGGTGATCCACAGGCGAGAGGGAGAGCATGGCGAAGCGGGTCGCGGAGCTGGAGAAATCACTGGGTGAAGCCCAAGAGCGTGAGCGAACCCGGGGTGATCTAGAGAAGACCCAGGTCGACCGCTTGCTCGCACTCGCCGATGTCATTGGGAGTAAGTATTCGGCTCATTGCCTACTTTGCTTTTTGTTCGACTGCGGAAGCCTTACGGGTGTGGATTTCTTTTGGAGCAGAGACTTGCGGAGGTGCTCCTCCAGAAGGAACTTCCAGTGCCAATGTCGGCTTGACAGAGGCTGTTGGCTTCATCGACCGCGTCTGCACGTATGCCTCGGCGGCGCTGCAGAAGTCGACAGGCGCTTTGGCGACTGTGCACCGGAGCATCTTCCCCAGCCAGCTACCGCCGGTCGCTGTTGACGCCTTGCGGCTCCGTTTGAAGGCAACGCGACCACCATGGCGGACTACACGCGTGCGCAGACGGTACGCGCTCAGAGCTCACTTTCCAGCTATACTTGGTCACCAAGTCGTAGGTGATTTTGAGAAGGTTGTCAGCGACTTCCCTCGTAGGCCTGATGGCAGAACCGCGTCCCTTAGCGGTGTGAAGGCGCGGGCGAGTCAGCTGGCTGCAAAGTTGATTGCCACCTTCGAGAAGAAAATCGCCAGGCTGGCAGAGTGGCCGCTAGGAAGAGCCGTTCTCAGTCGTAGTCTGCGATGTAGACTCCTTTATTTTAAGATTCTTCTACTTTGATCTTGGTCTGTAATGAATCATATAGTTTGCGGGTCTTCTGGCCGCGAACATGCTGATGTTGAAATGTTGAATTTGTGCCTTCGAGTCTTCTGTCATATTATGCTAGAATGAAGTGTGACTCTTTCCTTGCTTGACACTGTCGAACATTGCAGTCTGAGATGGGCGAGGCTCCTGAGGTCGCTGGAACTACTGGTGCGGGTGAGGATGAGGGACACCTTCTTCGGCTGCACCCACTCGTCATCGTCGTCGAGCTCCTCCAGCCCCTGTGCGAAGCGTGAATGATCAACGAGTGATCACCTACATGAGGAACAAGGTTGTTGAGCTCGAGTCGAAGCTGAAGGTTGCCGAGTTGGAGTTGGAGCGCTTGAAGTCACGGCCCGCTGCGCCATCTCCTCCCAGCGTGAGGAATTCCTCTTGGCGAGATAGACTTGATCAGTCGACAGCGGCAAGGTTGGCCTTCTAGCGCTTTGCTTCGGCTTCTTTATGCTTTCACTGTTCTAAGTGCTGGGTGCTTGATGCAGATGTGAATTCTGACTGGAAGGCCGAGCAGAGTCGAGTGGACGAGCGGGTGGAAAAAGAGGCCGCCAGTGACTCACCCGAAGCGCGTACGTTTTGGTCGAACAAATCCAAAGGCAGTGTACTGGCTAGAATGCTGGATCGCACCTAGCGGGCTGCTGTGCTCTTGGAATGTTGTAGGAAAACCCTCTGGCAGATCAACAGGGTGTACTGTGCCGCACAACGAGCAGCCTAATGGACTGGCTGCGCTGCTGAGAGAGGTTCCGCTGAGGCGTGCGTGAAGGAGGTCGTTGGCGCTCAACTTGTTGCCGGGGGGGCGAACGCGGCGCTGTCGTACGTTCGAATGCACCGGCCTCATCTTCCATTGCACAAGGTACTTGACGGCTTGCCTGGAGAGAATGATGATTTGATACTCTTGCGGCTGCGCGTCAGATGATTCAACAGGTCCTGAGTTTTAGTGAGCCTTGTAGGGCCACTCGATGCGCCAAAGGGCGAGCCTGTAGAATAAGAGTAGTAGACTGCTGTTGTATAGCGTTAGCTTGTAAAAGAAATTTTTCCAAGTGGAAATATGAGTGTATGTATGCCGAGGTGGGGGTAGCCTCCGAGTGAGTAAATTGTATCTTGTAGACTTCTGTAAACCTGTATGGCGCAGCCCCGAGCGGATCGAGTGCGGCCGAGGTGTGTCGAGTCAGCCTGTGCGGCGCAGCCCCCGAGTGCTTCGAGTGCGGCCGAGGCGTTTTCGAGTCAGACCTGTGCGGCGTAGCCCCCGAGTGATTGAGTGCGGCCTAGGATGTTGACTTAGACCTGTACGGCGCAGCCCCCGAGTGCGTCGGGTGGCGGCCGAGGATTTTTCGAGTTAGACCTGTATGGCGCAGCCCCCGAGTGCGACGGGTGGCGACCTAGGTTGACTTAGACCTGTACGGCGCAGCCCCCGAGTGCGTCGGGTGGCGGCCGAGGATTTTCGGTTGGACCTGTATGGCGCAGCCCCCGAGTGCGTCAGGTGGCGGCCTAGGTTTGACTTAGACCTGTACAGCGCAGCCCCCGAGTGGTTCGGGTGGCGGGCGAGGATTTTCGAGTTGAACCTATCGGCGCAGCTATGGCGGCCTAGGTTTTGACTTAGACCTGTACAGCGCAGCCCCCGAGTGGTTCGGGTGGCGGCGCGAGATTTTCGAGTTTGACCTGTATGGGCAGCCCCCGAGTGCGTCGGGTGGCGCCTAGGTTGACTTAGACCTGTGCGGCGCAGCCCCCGAGTGGTCGGGTGGCGGCCGAGGAGTTTCGGGTTGGACCTGTATGGCGCAGCCCCCGAGTGCGTCAGGTGGCGGCCTAGGTTTTGACTTAGACCTGTATAGCGCAGCCCCCGAGTGGTTTGGGTGGCGGCCGAGATTTTCGAGTTGAACCTGTACGCGCAGCTGTGGCGGCCTAGGTTTTGACTTAGACCTGTACAGCGCAGCCCCCGAGTGGTTCGGGTGGCGGCCGAGGAATTTCGGGTTGAACCTGTATGGCGCAGCCCTCGAGTAATTCGGGTGGCGGCCTAGGTTTATGTTGCTTGCTGATAAAAGTAAAGGGGAGAGCTTGTTCCTCAAATCACTTTATTGACTTTTGCGAGCAGGCCGCCTCATTAAAACCCTTCCAGTCCCCTCGGGTACCCTGGCGAGGGAAAGAGTGCGTCTGAAACCTGCCGCTTCTTGACATTGTACCGTTACAAATTGGGGTCGATCAGGCGTAGAAGCGGCGTAGTTGCGCAACGTTCCACGGGTTGTTGCAGACTGTCCTCGTCTTCGAGTCCTTCAGGCGGTAAGCTCCGCCGCCGATTGCCTCTGTCACGATGTATGGACCCTCCCACGGGGAGGCAAGTTTATGCACCTTCTTCTGTTTGAGACGGAGGACGAGATCACCAGGGACGAACGCTCTGGGCCGCAGTCGCCGCCCGTGATAGTTGCGTAGGTCTTGCTGATACACGGCTGTGTGGGTAAGGGCGATGTCGCGTGCTTCGTCCAGGGTGTCCATGTCATCTTCGAGTGCTTCTTCTGCATCAGACTCATCGTAGGCCACCACTCGGGGGGCGTCGAACTTGATGTCGCACGGCAGGACTGCTTCAGCGCCGTACACCATGAAGAATGGCGTGTACTGGGTAGATCTGTTTGGCGTGGTGCGCAGACTCCACAGCACAGGTGGCAGCTCTTCGACCCAGGCGCCTGCGGCGCGCCTCAATGGTACTCGCAGGCGCTTCTTTATGCCCTTGCAGACTAGGCCATTGGCTTTCTCGACTTGTCCGTTGGACTGCGGGTGCGAGACAGATGCGTAGTTGAGCTCGATGCCTTGGTCAGAGCAGAAGTCCTTGAATTCTTCGGCTGTGAAGTTCGAGCCGTTGTCGGTGATGATGCTGTGTGGCACACCGAACCTGAAGATGATCGACCTGATGAAGTTAACTGCCGAGGAGGCAGTCGAACTTGTGATGGGCACGGCTTCGATCCACTTCGTGAACTTGTCGACTGGCACCAGGAGATGAGTGTGTCCGCCCGGAGAAGACTTCTTGAATGGACCCACCATGTCGAGCCCCCATTGAGCGAAGGGCCATGCGAGTGGTATGGTCTTCATTGCTGATGCCGGTGCGTGCGGCTTGTTGGCGAACTCCTGGCAGCCGATGCATTTCCTCACGAGTTCTTCTGCGTCTTGCATTGTGGTGGGCCAGTAGAACCCTGCTCGTAGGTGATAAAGATCAAGGAGATGACCCTAGAGTTTTGCCCGATCTTTCACAGCGCGACAACCAAGGTAATAATTCTCCCAATTACACGATGAACGCAAACCTGGAGAAGAGGAACGAATCCAGCAAGAAACGGGATATAAAACACCACGCCTCAAACCTGAGCCTGATAATCCTTGATGAACACAAGAACCCTCGCAGCGATATAAATTGGATAATACGGCAGCGCCGTCCCGAAGGGATGATACACCACAATCACACGTGATAGTTTAAACCTAATTTCTGACCCCCTTCTAACTCGCAGCCCTAAACTTATATGGAGGTGAGGGGGCGCGGACGCACTGTAGCTACAGTACGCGCTACAGTACCGCCCCACTAGTGGGCCACGCCCTAGTTGAGTTGGACAGGCCCATACTCAACTCTAATAATTATTTAAAACCAATTATTACAAAAATACTGATACAAAAATACTTGCTTGGCGAAGTCCTGAAATTGGGCTGCACCTCCTCCGTCGTGCCCATATCATCCTCCCCCCCTTCAAAAAGCGTTGTCCCCAACGCTTGAGGGTCTGCTCGAAAGGGTGGCATGATGTCAAAAAATCAGCACGCGTCTTCTCCATCGTCAAGTCTTGCTTGCCTTCCTCACCGCATCCTCCCGCTCGGCCTGCTCGACTTGATACAGTCTTGGGCGCTGCATCTCTTCCTTCTCCACATGAGCTTGGACCTAGGCGCCACCATCTTCTTCTTATCAACTCTTGCTGGAACCTCGTGTTGCTGAACATGAACCTGCTTTGCACGACCCTGCACAAGATGAGTAATGCCTGGGCCACACAACTGACGAACACGTCCATCCTTGCCTTTATGCCACGTACTGCTGCTCCAACAAAACGTTTCCGAGGTGTTCTCACAAAACTGTGGCTAACTACCCGCGGCACCATATGCACCGGAACACGATCAGCACCACCGTCATCAGTCTGAACACCCATGTCAACACGAACTGGAACACATGCTGCAATATCCTTCCTCTCATCAATAGAGGTTTGTCTTCAACTAGCTTGTCACCAACAAGCACAGGCTTGTCATCTACATGCATGGTTGAATCAATTTCTGTACAACGCTCCTTGCATCATGCTCCACTTGCTGCGACTTAACTAACCGTTGTTTTGGTTCGCTTTATGCAACTTCTCCTTGTGTACTACTAGCTCCACATCAGATTTAATTTGATCATCCTTCATAGGCTTCAAATCTGCTGTTTACCATCATGCATTAAAGGAATATGTATTTGCTCTCCAGCATGAGTAACATTGCGATCATACTGCCAAGGTCGACCAAGTAACAGCCCACATACCTCCAATGGCATACATCGCACTCAACCTCATCAACATAGTCACCAACTGTAAATGACACACGCACCTTATGAGTAACCTTCAGCATACCACAATTATTTAACCACTCCAGATGCTTAGGTTCAGGAATACGCCAAGTAGACAACCCTAATGCTGCCACCATTGCCTTGCTAATGCCATTAGTACAGCTACCACCATCAATCATGAGCTTACAGTGTTTTCCTTTTATCATGCACTGAGTCTGAAAAAACTCCATCGCTGACACTTGTCAACTATTTTGCAAGCCTCATCTACCCTTTTGAGTTGCATATTCAGCCCACTCAAAGGTTCAACCTTTTCCACTGCAGTTTCAGCGCACACAACCTTA
>QRDG01000429.1:724352-753863 GCA_012064385.1 Puccinellia tenuiflora | reverse complement strand
CTTCGACTCGTCATCCTCTTGAACGCTTGCATCTCCGTGGAAAGGGGATAGGTCGGCGACGTTGAACGTGTCCTGCACCAAGTACTTGGAGGTTGGGATATCGATCTTGTAGGCGTTGTCGTTGATGCGCTTGAGCACTTTGAAAGGCCCGTCACCGCGAGGAGCAAGCTTGGATTTTCTTTCATCCGGGAAACGGTCCTTGCGGAGGTGTAGCCACACAGATCTCCTTCTTTCGAATATCATGGCTTCTTCAACTTGTTTGATCTTGGTAGCTTGGCGCTTGGTGTGCTCTTCTAGAGTTGCTCGAGTTGACCATGTAATGTCTTCATGTAGTCGGCTCTTTGTCGACGTCCATGTCGGTGCGCTCGAGTAGAGGGAGTGGTAGGATGTCTAGGGCGGGTTGGGGTTGAACCCATAGACAACCTCGAACGGGCTTCGTTTTGGTCGCCCGGTGTGATGCACGGTTGTAGGCGAACTCGGCGTGCGGTATGCATTCCTCCCACCTTTGAGGTTTGGCTTGATTAATGCGCGAAGGAGAGTTGATAAGTTTCGATTCACCACCCCTCGGTTTGGCCATCGGTTTGTGGGTGGTAAGCGGTGGAGAAGAGGAGCTGACTCCTAGCTTTGCCATCAATGCCTTCCAAAAGTAGCTTGTGAACTTGACATCGCGGTCCGAAACAATGGTCTTCGGCACTCCATGTAGACGAACAATTTCCCTGAAGAACAAAGTTGCAATGTGTGAAGCATCGTTGGTCTTATTGCAAGGAATAAAGTGTGCCATTTTAGAGAAGCGATCGACAACAACAAATATTGAATCTTTGCCATTTTTCGTTCGAGGTAATCCTAAGACGAAATCCATACTAATGTCGGACCAAGGTGTGTGTGGTATTGGTAAAGGCATATAAAGACCATGAGAGTTCAACGTGGACTTAGCTTTGAGGCAAGTTGGGCAACGGCGCACCAAGCGCTCCACATCACGCGTCATCCTTGGCCAAAAGTAGTGTGTAGATAGCATGGCGAGTGTCTTGTCACGTCCAAAGTGTCCCATGAGGCCTCCACTATGTGATTCCTGTAGAAGTAACAAACGGAGCGAGGACTCGGGAATGCATAGTTTGTTAGCCCTTAAACAAGAAACCCTTGTACAAGTAGAAATCATCGCAACCTTTGTCAATTGTGCACTTGGTAAGATAGGACCAAAGAAAGGATCGGAAGCATAGAGTTCTTTAAGGTCATCAAGACACAAAACATTGATTTCAAGTTGGGTGAGTAAGATCATCTTGCGGAAAGAGCATCCGCAACTATATTGTCCTTGCCTTTTTTGTACTTCACCACATAGGGAAAAGACTCGATGAATTCAACCCATTTGGCATGCCTTTTGTTCAAATTGGCTTGGGGTTTCAAATATTTCAAAGATTCATGATCGGAATGGATAACAAACTCTTTGGGCCAAAGGTAGTGTTGCCACACTTCCAAAACACGTACTAAGGCATAGAGTTCCTTGTCGTAGATTGGGTAGTTTAGGCGAGCACCATCAAGTTTTTCGCTATAATAGGCAACGGGACGGCCACATTGCATGAGGACGCCACCGATACCAAGGCCACTAGCGTCACACTCAAGTTCGAAAGTTTTGGAGAAATCCGGCAAAGCAAGTAAAGGAGCTTTGGTCAATCTCTTCTTGAGTTCATTGAAAGCCGATTCTTGAGTATTGCCCCAAATGAAGGGTACATTCTTTTTGGTAAGCTCATTCAAGGGGGAAGCAATTGTGCTAAAATCTTTCACAAAGCGACGGTAAAACCCAAACAAACCAAGAGCGCTACGAAGTTGAGCAAGATTAGTTGGCGGTGGCCAATTTTTGATTGCCTCAACCTTAGAGGTGTCTACTTCAATCCCTTTTGAAGAAACCACATAACCCAAGAATACAAGCTTGTCGGTGCAAAAGGTGCATTTCTTGAGGTTGGCAAAAAGCGAAGCATTCCGAAGGGCCAACAAAACTTGCTTCACATGGTCGACATGTTCATGCAAGGATTTGATATAAACAAGGATGTCATCAAAGTAGACAACCACAAACTTGCCAATGAAAGTCCGCAAGACGTGATTCATAAGACGCATAAATGTTGAAGGAGCATTTGAAAGACCAAAAGGCATGACAAGCCACTCATAAAGACCAAGTTTTGTTTTAAATGCGGTTTTCCATTCATCTCCTTCACGCATACGGATTTGGTGATAGCCACTTTTCAAATCAATTTTGGAGAAGATAGTGGCACCACTAAGCTCATCTAGCATGTCATTAAGTCGAGGGATAGGATGTCGATACCTCACCGTGATATTGTTGATGGGACGGCAATCCATGCACATTCGGAGTGTGTCGTCTTGCTTGGGGACGAGGATGACCGGAACGGCGCACGGACTCAAGCTTTCACGAACATGTCCCTTGGCGAGGAGTTCTTGAATTTGGCGCTCGATCTCCTTTGTCTCCTCGGGTTGGTGCGGTATGGCGCTCTATTGGGTAGAGGGGCGCCGGGAATGAGGTCGATGCGATGCTCGATTCCACGTAGGGAGGAAGTCTTGAGGGTAGCTCATTCGGAAAGACATCTTTGAATTCCTGCAAAATAGACAACATAGACGGAGGAACTTGGGTTAAGTCGTTAGTGTCTTTGCCATCTCCTTTGCATAAGAGCACGAAGTGGAAAGTGGATGGGTTTGCTCTCACTTCCTCATCTCACTTTGGTGGCTAACAAGACTACGCCGGGACTCACTCTTTTCCCTTTCTCACTCACATTTGGCTTGTGGCTCTCACTCACGTGAATGTGGTTCGCTCTCTCACCACTCAACTTACTAGGGGATTGTTTTTCTTGCGCTCTTACAATTGTCTTGGCATTGTCGGCGATAATCTGGCTTGGAGTCATTAGGCGGAGCACTAGGATCTTATTGTTCCATTTGAAGCTATAGTAGTTGGTGCGCCCATCATGAGTAGCGGCCTTGTCAAATTGCCAAGGGCGGCCAAGAAGTAAGTGGCAAACCGACATGGGTACCACATCACAATCCACCGTGTCCTCGTAAGAGCCAATCTTGAAGGATACTTGAACCGTGTGTTGGATCTTCACGGTGCCGGAGTCACTAAGCCATTGCACATGGTAAGGATTGGGGTGCTTCTTGTATGTCAAGTTGAGTTTCTCACATAGCTCCTTGCTTGCCAAGTTGTGACAACTCCCACCATCAATGATTACCTTGATTGATTTGCCGTTGATGCCGGCCTTGGTTTGGAACAAGTTGCATCTTTGAGCGTCATCACCTTGGTTGATTGTAGTCAAGACTCAAGTGACAACTAGAGTGGGGTTGGGGTCACCATCACAATAGATGTAGTCATCGTCGTCATCCAAGCTTTGCATCGTGGCCACCTTGTTCAATGCGTGGTACTCATCTTCACTCATGGACTCATAGTCTCCATTGTCATTGACTATCATCACCTTCTTGTTGGTGCATTCAAATGACTTGTGCCCTTGACCTCCACACTTGTAGCAAGTGATATATGACTTGACGGCTTGTGGTGAGGGCGTCGTCTTCTTGGAGGTGGTAGTGGGTTGCGGTGTAGAATTTTGGCATTGCCTTGAGATTGGACTTGAGTCATGGGTTGTGTTGATGATGAAGCTTTAGTGGCGAAGAAGGACTTGGCCTTGACATACTTGAGCTCTTCGGCGACTTGGCGCTCGGCCTTCATGGCTTGATGAACGAGCTCAACAAGGTTCTCATAAGGTTGGAATTCCACTATCTTCTTGATGGGGTACGTGAGGCCGTTCAAGAAACGTGCCATTGATTGTTCCTCGGACTCTACAATGTGTGCACGGGAGATAGTGGACTCCATCTCCTTGTAGTACTCGTCGACCGTCTTGAGACCTTGCTTGAGTTCTTGTAGCTTCTTGTACAAATCGCGTGCATAATGATGTGGCACAAAGCGCTTGTGCATTTCCTTCTTCATGTCATTCCATGTGTCGATTGGGTCTTCAAAGGATGCTTGGAGTTGTTCCCACCATAGTTGCGCATAGCCTTCAAACTCGAGGGATGCGAGGTCAACTCGTTTGTCTTGCGGCACCTTGTAGACTCGAAATAGTTTGGAGACCTGGATTCCCATGCAATATAGTCTTCCGGGTCGTTGGTGCCATGGAACTTAGGAATGACGAGCTTGGGAGGATTGAAACGGTTCTTGCGATCATCCTCATCATCATCATCATGGTGTCGATGGCGGTCTCGGTGACGATGCCTTTGATGGTGGCGCGGCACATAATCCTCATTGTCTTCAAGATCAATATGATTGTCGGCCAATGGCACTCGGCGGGCTCGATGTGGAGGTAGGTCATGACGATGATGTCGATATCTTCATAGCGGTGTTGTGGATCCAAGTTAGCATTTGGAATTGGTATCTCTTGTCGATGACGATCTTGATGGTGTTGATGGTGTATGATCGCTTGGGGGTGCGGCTCTTCTTGACGATGTTGGTCTTGGTGTTGGTGATGGTCCAAGTTCGCCTGTGGAGGTGATACGGATTGTTTGGCCCGATCTTTCACCGCAAGAACCACCAGATAACTATCCTTCCAATCACGTGTGTGATACACGTAACCTGAAGAACTTGGATAGATCTTGAACTCCCTTGACAGATTCAAGGACACCCAAGCACACATGATTACTCTTGACAATTCAAGAACTCTCACGTCTTTATTGATAGATAACTAGACGAACGTCCGAGACGCCGTCATGGGGGCCAACCCGTAGGGCTGGTGGTGAGCTTCAGGATTACAAGATTTAATTCAACCAAAGCTAAGAAACCCTAATGCGCCCAGCCCCTTATATGGATGAAGTGGGCGTACTGTAGCGCGGTACTGTATACTGTAGCTACAGTACCGACCTAGTTGGACTTGGACTCAATACAAAACCGACCTGTTATAGGTTCGACCCAAACACAAGTGGCACGCAGGCCTAATTAACACAACCTTAGACATTACATGCGTTATAAAAGCCTGTCCTAGAGTGTCAACCGACCAACACGATGCCGACGATGCCCTCATCATCCTCCCCTCCTTGGAAAGGCGTTGTCCTCAACGCCGGAAGGTCTTCTCCAGCGCTTGTGGCGTCAAATCTGCAACATCACCACGCTTCTTCTCCATCCTCACGTCTTCGCCGGCCTGCCACACCACATCCTCCCTCTCGGCTAGCTAGACTTGTTCTTGGCGCCCTCCATGTTTGGCACCACCAACCTGATTGTGACACATAATTTCTCAAGTTTGCAACGAGTAAACGCACCATGCAAATCACCCGAAACGCAGCAGGACAACTCCTGTACACCACGGATCTAAATAAGCTGAATACGTCGCTGATGCAACTTCCAAACCTATGTCTCTCTTTCCCCTGAGCAGTTTGATAGGTGGTTCGTCGAAAACGGAGTTCGTATGCAAAAGTTACGCCCGTTTTGCTAAAACTATCAAAACCCTGTCTGAAACCGTGTCGCGGCAGGAAAAACTGGCCGAATTCGTGTCGCGGCAGGAAAATTGGCCGAATCCGTGTCGCGGCAGGACTCCTAGTGCAAATTGGACTCGCGACAAAGTTTTGGCAGAAATTGTTGTCGCGGCAGAACTCGCGGCAGAGAATTCGACTTCAACTCCAACTCGACCAACGCCACGATCTTGCTGCCTCAATGCGTCGAGATGCCAATCTGGCCAACTCGTCGCCCTTTCACCTCTATGTGCCGAGATGCAATCTTGCCAACTCGTCGCTCTTCCTTCAAACAACTCCAGCAAAAACAAATCTGCCAATCTTTGCTGACCTGCAGATCGATCTTCAACTGGACAAACCTCGCGGTGATCAACCTAGCGCTCTGATACCAAGATGATACGGATTGTTTGGCCCGATCTTTCACCGCAAGAACCACCAGATAACTATCCTTCCAATCACGTGTGTGATACACGTAACCTGAAGAACTTGGATAGATCTTGAACTCCCTTGACAGATTCAAGGACACCCAAGCACACATGATTACTCTTGACAATTCAAGAACTCTCACGTCTTTATTGATAGATAACTAGACGAACGTCCGAGACGCCGTCATGGGGGCCAACCCCATAGGGCTGGTGGTGAGCTTCAGGATTACAAGATTTAATTCAACCAAAGCTAAGAAACCCTAATGCGCCCAGCCCCTTATATGGATGAAGTGGGGCGTACTGTAGCGCGGTACTGTATACTGTAGCTACAGTACCGACCTAGTTGGACTTGGACTCAATACAAAACCGACCTATTATAGGTTCGACCCAAACACAAGTGGCACACAGGCCTAATTAACACAACCTTAGACATTACATGCGTTATAAAAGCCTGTCCTAGAGTGTCAACCGACCAACACGATGCCGACGATGCCCTCATCAGGAGGAGGCATGTCGTGGTGTTGACCTTGACCAATCTCACTTGGACCTTTGCTTCGTACGGTGGAACGATGTGAAGACCTTGAGCTTGATCGCGAAGAGTGCCGGTCTCGTCTCTCGAGAAGCTCCTCGAGACGAATGGAACGCGCCTTGTTCTCACGTTGGTCGTCTTGTATTTGAGCGAAGCGCTCGGCGTTTTCACGTTGTGCGGCGTGATGGCGCTCCTCGTAGCGGCGTAAGTTGTCGTCGATGTACCTCCTCAGGGCCTCCGCTTGTTTGCCGAAGTCGGCGTCTTGTTCTTCCCTAGCCATGATAAGCAAACACAAGTGATATGTGGAATATGTGGTGGCTAAAAACTGCTCTTACCTTTGGTTGATAGTATTGGACAAGTGGACTCGCCTTCCGAGACGATGGTGACACAAGAGTAAGAGTGTTTGATTAGCAATCCAAAAGCGACTCACACACACACTTATGAGGAGCTTAGGTAAGGCAAAGTGGCAAGAAATCGAAACGAAACAAACGAAAAGGCTATTGCAATAAGTGGAAGATAACCACAAAGATCAAGAAACAAAAGAGACTAACCACACAATCCGAGAAACAAAAGAGACTCACACGTGGAGACAAACGTGGATGGTGCGACTATAGGGAGGAGCAACTTGGACCTAACGAAGACTATGCTCGTGCCGCACCACCTCTCGAAGGACAACTAGCTCAAGTGTATGGGAAAGAGCACCCGATTTGCACAAGTGTACCCATTTCTCTATTGGTTATTAGAGCTTGAGGATGACTAGGATCACGGCTCGGCTTTGTTTTTTTTTTTTGAATCTTTTCTATTTCTCTTTTTGCTTTATGCTTTTGCCCGAGCCGAGTCCGCTACAACTAGATGCTCACAAGATTATGATATGGTCACTTGGTGTCACACTAGTGCAATGCTCACACTATGAAGAGCTAGCTCCTAGGAAAAAGTTTCGCGAAATGGAAGGAGATGTGTCGGAAGCTATACCTTTGATGCCGTCGAGGTAGCGATGAAGCGACACGAAGATGAACTCGGTGAATAGTCGTGCGGCGGTAGCACCGGCCGAACGGGCGGTAGGACCGATTGCGGGCGGTAGTACCGGCCGTTCGGACGGTAGTACCGCCGGCGACGAAATGCGCGGCACGCTTGAACTTGGAGCGGAAAAGGCCTCCGGAAAACACCAACGGAAAGTGGGGAAAAGGTCTTAAGCACGAGATCCGTGGATCAAAACCACAAATCGCTCACCAAATCGAAAGATTGAACGAAATCCATATGGGCTATATTTTTTTGAATTTTCGAAATTGGTATGGGAAAGAAAAATTTTGGTGGAAAAATGGCTAATAAAAGGTGGAAACGCGATCCAAATCCGTGGAAACCCTTGCTCTTGATACCAAATGATGTAGGGCTAGGCCCGATCTTCACGGATTTGAGGGGGAAAAGGGAGATGAACACGAAGAACACGGAGGGTAGCGAGGGAGATTCGTGGGCAAAACACAAGGATAGCTAGCAAATCCTGCTGAGAACTCCACCCAACAACAAACCCTCAAAAAGGTAGCCTTTGGATCGAAGAATCAAAGCCAAACTTACTCTTGTTGAAACCGATTGCTCTTACCGGCCGGTCCACCGATCCAATAGAATCACCGCAGTGAAAGATTGGTTTGCACTACTAGAGACACCGCAGTGAAAGAGTAGCAACAACAAGATCTACCTCAACGAGGCACCCTAGCTACGAGGGAGGAGGAGCATAGCTCACACACGTCTCAAATTCAGTCTAACCTCGAAATGGGGAAAGTGGAAAGCTATTTATAGTCTATTACAAAACGGGGCAGGAAAGGTGGGGAACCGGCCTGGGGGCCGGCCTAGGCCGGCCTGGAGGCCGGCTGGCTCTGGTGGGGAACCGGCCTGGGGGCCGGCCTGGAGGCCGGCCTGCTCAGGTGGGTGTCCGGCCTGGAGACCGGCCTAGGCCGGCCGGGAGGCCGGCTGCGTCGGGGGGTGGCCCGGCCTGGGGCCGGCCCGGGGCCGGTAGGGAGGCCGGCGGCCTCTGGTGGGTGCCCGGCCTTTGGACCGGCCTGGGCCGGTTTGGAGGCCGGCCGCCTCTGGTGGGAGCCCGGCCCCCCTGTCTTCGCCTCGTTCCTCCTCTTCTTGTCCATCTTCTTGGATCTTCTCTTGGCCATCTCCTTGACTCCATTGTGGGTCATCATCCGGGTGGATCCTGAGTATGCATTCGAAGGAAGATCAAGGTCACACAACGAGAGGAGCGAGGTCACCTTTTCATGAAGAGCCTTGACTCTTGATCTTGTCATTGGGCCATTTGGCGTGGTGTCCACATGTGGGGCTACATCAAGAGGGTTAGCGATTGAGGTGGCGGCAAGCAGCACTAACAACTTATAGAGACACACTACAACTTTCGTCTATCAGAGACAAGGTAAGAGAACGCATAAGAAACCAACTATACTACTCACCACATCAAAAACCCGCCCACATATTACTCCCTCGATCAACCACCCGCGAGGAAGCAATCAGGGCAACTCACACGGTGGACAAGTTTTATGAGTTATTATTCAAGTAATCTATCTTACTAATCAAATTATAATTAACAGGTGTAAGTTGTCTATGATCTTTTTAGCCAGCGCATGTCACCAAGTCGTCCATAACCGCGGACACGGCTTTTCGAAAAGATTTAACCCTGCAGGGATGCACTAATGAACCCACACGCATCGAAACACTCGCTTAGAGGTGTACCGGTGAAGCGTTCCACGCAATAGTTCCCTTCTCTACAAACAAGTCCTGGGAGCCACCTAGCTAGGTCTGATCCACCTTGAGAGTCTGGCCGAAGCTTCGAGGTGGGCCTAACCCTTGCGTGGACGGTGTCGGGAGGAGCACTCATACGATTGCCCTCCTTCCACACTCGATAAACGAACGTACCGCAAGCCCTACCGTAATAAGTAACCACGTAACCATCATCATCTTACCTGCTCATCATCATCATCGTTGTACGCGCGCAAATGGAAACACCCGAACTAAGTTGTGGCTCCTGGACAGGTTTAAGGATCCGGTAATAGATTGCGGGGAGGCCCATAGAACTCCCACATGTGGTTAGTGCGCTCAGTCTTGGATCAGCGGAAAAGAACTCGGGTCCTAGGCGACACTAGCAGAACAAAACGCCACGATTGGCCTTCCGCCGGTGCCTTATCTTGATTAAATTATTCCCATCTCAACAGAAATTAAATATTACCATTTTAGTTGAGCCTAACTATCATATTAGAATAAGACTAGTTAAAGAGGTAACAAGACTCAAGCAAAGCACCTAAGCATGCACTACGACTCGCAAGGCTAACAAGGTAAACAAGCAACAGGTAATAGGATGTGGGGGTGGTGGCATTTCATGGCTGCAAGGTAAACATGCATATAGGATCGAGACACAAGCATTGTGACATAAGGCTAGCAAGGAACAAAAGATAGGACGAGTAGGAGACAAAAAAACAAGCAAAGATAGCAAGGGAGTATCACTTGCCTGCAATCCGGTAGAGGTAGCAGAACCTGTCGTTGCTCACATCAACTCAACGTCCTATTCCCGAAGAAGCAACAAACACTGGAAGGCACAAAAGATGCATTTTACTCTACGGCAAAAGAAGCGGCATGTTGATGACATGAATGCATGACGAATTAAATGTGATCCAATTTTATTTCCTAACACATGAAAAAGCATTTTAAATGGGATCGGTGCATAATATAGATGCACCGGACAAGCCCCATAATTTAATTAGGTGGATTTAGTTCGACTAAATGGATAAAGGTGCAATGTGAATTAATGATGCATGATTTTATAAGATACGCATATATGGTATAGGGTTAGGGTTGGGATCACACATCGGATTCGGGGAAACTTCGGATTTGGAAGCCACCGTCTTCGGATCGGAGAGGTAGTAGTCGAAGTCGTTGTCGTAGTCAAAGTAGTCGTTCCGGTTGAATTAGTCGAGTTAGTCGACGTCATGGAAGTAGTCGTACTCGGTTCGTCATCGTGGCGGACCTTGGCGTTCCGGGTTTCAAGGTCGACGGGGTTCCACGGTGGTCGGAGTACTCGGGGATCTTGTCGGGTTCCGATCTTCGGACTTCACGGACGCGCATGAAGGCGGCCGGTCACAAACGGACTCGAAGCGGAGAACTTGGCGGGTCGCCGTGTCATACTTGTCGTATCCGATCTTCGGGGATTCACAACGTCGGGGATCGGGCTTCACGTCGGGAACGGAAGCAAGGAACTCACGTCGGGGAGGCTCCGGTTCACGACGGGAACGTGCACGCACGGAGACGTGCGGACACGCGCGACACGGAGGCAGCCATCGGGTACGGAGCACGGGCGGAGACGGGGAACGTCGCACCGGGTCGGGAAACACGGAGACGGAGGCGTCGGGAACATGGTAACGGAATCGACCGTCGGAGACGGGAAGCAGCACACACAACAACCTCACGGGGCAACGGTCTTGAGCAGGGACACGACCGAGCCGTGGGGCAGAGCCAACGGAGAAGAGGTCAGGCGGGCTCGGGGAAGAGCTGTGACGGGACGGAGGGGAGCTGCGGCAGCACGGGGAAGAGGACGCCGGCGAGCTGCAGGAGCGGGAGAGCGAGGTGGGGCGACGAGGAGGAGGACGACAGGCTGCCACGGCGAGCTGGAGCACGGGGGAAGGTAGCCACGGGGAGGAGAGGCGGAGGAGAGGCTGGCGGAGGCTGGCGGCGCCGGCAAGGATGCGGCCGCGGACGGGAGGAGTTGGCCGGGGTGGTCGATGATAGGGACGAGGGGAGGCCGAGGCGCGGCAGGGCGCGGGAGCTCGGGAGCACGGCGGTGTCGGGGACGCGCGGATGCGGGAGGAGAGGGAGAGGGACGGCACGGGGGGGAGGGGGGGGGCGGCGTCCGACCGGCACCTGGCCTGAGCTGGGGAAGATTGGGAGGAGGAGGGGCACGGCGACGAGAGTGAGGGAGCCGGCGGCGTGCGTGCGGGGAGGTCGGCTGCGAGGGAGGATGCGGGTGAGGAAGAAGCTGCGGTGGAGGGGAAGAAGAGATAAGAGGAGAGAGGAAAAAAATAAAAGAAAAAGGCTAGGGACATAAAGAAAAGGGGAAAAGGGCCTGAGCGCAAGGTGGAAGGGCCTTGCCGCGAAAAGCAGAAAAGGGAGGAGGGTGGCTGCAAGGTGCAAGGGGGTAGGAGGAAAAGAGCCAGGGCAGGAATTAGGGTTTTGGAGGCTAGGTGGGCTTGGGCCAGGTTTGGGCTACTCTCTCGCAATTCTCAAAACATTTTTATTTTGCAAATTTAATTTGGCAATTAATTTTAGGAAACGGAGACGACCGTCTCGATAAAATCTTTTCCGACAATTTTAGAAAAATAAAATAGGGTTTAATAAAAATAATTTTTGCGGACAAAACATGCGATGCGATGATGCTGATGTCATGATGATGCAAAAAGAAAAACAAACAAAAATCTAATTTGGGGAAAACCCCGGGACATTACAACTCGGAACCTCAAGCAGAAATGATGCTTGATGTCCATCATGAGTATGACTTAGGCCTAGTTGTAACCCCGACAGGTTCGGTGCTGTGGTTCACGTACCTCACTGGAAGGCCGATCGACGGAATCTCTTAGATCTTTAGAATCAACCCCTCTCCGCGAGGATCATGTAGAACATGTTCTAGGAGTTTTTCCTTATGGTCTTTTCTCTATTCGTCAAGTAGGACCTTCGCTTGATGATCGATTGGAGGCTAATCCAAAGCCTGAGTGTGATATGTAGAACCTCAAGGAGAACCTTACCAATGGCGTGCTAAATATCTATCGGTTGACCCCCCTACTCCTTGTATCTTGGGAATAGCTCGTGTATAAGGTTTGATCTCTTTATCTAATGGTGGATCAGTGCTACATCCCTCCCTTTTAGGTGAACCCCAAAGTTTTGCCCAATCACACGAACATTTTGTGAATTCATCATTCCCGTTAGGGCCAATCTTTTAACCTCAAGGAAGCGTCTGGTATGTCGAAGGCGTGGAGTCCAAAAGATGTCCTATCTCCTCACGGTGTTTCAAATCCCTACGATCTACACATCGGAGTGGTTTGAAGTGATGTCATGGTCTTGGACCAAGATCCTGATAAATTCGGGTGAACAAGTGATCGGTTGTCCTATCCTCGGCTCGACCTTTGTTTGGTCAAGTCGTTCCTAGTTTCCTCAATGGCTTATGGGTTTTGGGCAAGGTTATTCTGTCCGTCACTTTAAGTTATCCTCCGTTCTTTCCGCCCCATCGGCATGTTATGCTAGATCATCGTGTGATCAAGAAGATCGTGGGAGATACGTGTAGTCATGTGTCCCTCTTCTCTACTTCTACTCTAGAATCTCGGGACGAGATTCCTGTAAGGGGGGTAGAATTGTAACAGCCCCAGTTTGGTACCCTAAAATATGGGCCAAATTTTCACTTTCTGCTTTGCAAACATTGCATCATGGCATCCATTTAAATTGCTAATTTAAAATAAAGCAAGTTTGGAAAGAAATTAAAAGGAAACAAATCCAAATCCCAAAAATCTTCAACCTCAATGCAATTGCTTAACTTGGTGAAACCAAATTAATTTTTGAACTTCCAAATTGTTCAGGAAGTTTCAATCATCCAATTATAATTATTTGGAAAAGGCAAATTATTAACAAGCAAGGAAATAAAATTGAGAATTCAAATTCTATTTTTGGAAACCAAAATAAACTTTCCAAAAATTCAAAATAAAATTATGGGGAGTTTATTAATATATTATGAGCCTCCATGAATAATTTCATTATTTTTGGAAATGTTTAAGTGCTGCAAATAAATACAATTTGGAAATTATCCAAAATGACCATATTGCAACAATACGAATAAATATGAATTTAAACATTTTATTTTGAAGCCAAACTTTTTGTGAAGCTTCTACCTGTCAAGGGAAGGCTTTATAAATTTTTGTAGATTTTTTTTAAAATGTTTAAGGGCCTTAATAAATTGCCTAAACCCTACTGTAATTAAATAAAAAGGGAAAAGAATAGAACCCTGACAGGTGGGACCTACCGGTCATCCCCTCTCTCACTTTCTTCCTCCACTGTGGCGACAGTGGCCGGCACCCTGCCGCCCTGCCGGCCGACGCCTCACCCGCACGCTGCCCTGGTGGTCAAAGCCGCTCGCGGACGCCACCTGCTCCCCCACGCTCACCTGCCCCCTGCTCTCCTCTCTCTCTCTCTCTCGTCTCTCCCCGCCCGACCCAGCAGCCCTGCCCGTCGCTCGCCGCTCGCCGCCAACGCCGACGAATCGTCGGTGAACCAGGCTTCCCCGAGCGCGCCGGAGTTGCCCGTGAGCACCGCCTCGACCACCTCTTCCTCACGGTGCAAGCGGAGCTTGCTGGGATGGCTCGAAGACGCGAAGAACGCCGCCGCCTCGAACGCCGCCCGCCGCCGTCCGAGCTCCCTCGCGTCACCGTCCGGCCATCCCCGCCCCCGCCACGAGCAGCAACGGCTCGAGGGTGAGCTGCTCGCCCCTATGCCTCTCCTTCCTCTCCCTCCGCTCGCTCCCTCGCGTGGTCGCCGTGTGCGCGCTCGCTGTTGCCGCGGTCACCGTGCTCGCCGCTCCGGCCTGGGGACCGGCCTGGGCTGGCCGGTAGGCCGGTTGTCTCTGACAGGCCCCCGGCCTGGGCCCCGGTCTGGGCCGGCCAGGAGGCCGGCACCCTCTGGACCGTGACCGGCCTGGTGCCCGGTCTGGGCCGGCCGCCTCAGCCACAGGCCCGGCCTGGAAACCGGCCTGGGTCGACGTGGAGGCCGGCCCAAACAGCAAAAACAGTTTTTGTTTAAAATAAAATAATTCATAACTATTTGAATATTGGTCCAAATTTAGCAAATGATATACCAAATTGTTCAGAAAAACAAACCCTACCTGTTGGTATCATTTTAATGACCTTTTGAATCACTATTTTTGCTGTTTATTAAGAATTATTAAATTGGCATAAATAATATCTAATTCGGGAAAAATCATAATTCGATAAATATTTAACCAAAAATTGTGAATAAAATATCAAAGTGATCAACACTTCAATTGCTCTCAAACCATGCAATTATCACATCATGGTCACAAATTTTACTTTGATGTTTTCTTTAATTGATTAAAAGAATTAAATTCAAATAATCATTTAATTTACTATTTATTCATCGAAACTCGGAAAATTATAAATAAGGTACCAAAATGATCGGAAGAACAAAACCTACTTAATCATGTCATGTTCATGCATATTAAGCCACATCTTTTGTAATGTAATAAATTATAAATCATGTGGTCACTAAGATAAATATGGGGTTGTTTCCAAATAATTGCACTAATTATTTGGAACTCCATTTAATTTGTTAGATAAATTAAATGATGATATCTTTGCATAAACATGTCATGTCATCATGTGATTGTGCATTGCACCTTGTCTTCGTGTTATTTATTTGTTCCTTGTTATTATTTTGTGTATCGATAGATTCCGAAGTCGAGGGTTCCTCTACCTACCCCGACGAGCCGTACTACACGCCCCGGCAGCAAGGCAAGAGATAACCTAACATTCTTGGCATCTAGCATCCCAATGTTTTATGAACTTATTTTATCCACCATAATATTGCATGCGCTTCCAATGTCGCTTTTGATCAAGATGTAGAGTATCCTATGAATGCATGTTTTTCCCCGAACCAATACAGGTATCCCCACCTATGAACCATAGGTTTGATGTGTTGGCCGGAGACGAATATATAATTGTGGTATATATATGCTTAGCCATGCTTAGTTGAATACTTTGTTGTCCGTTGATTAAATTCCATATTTATGATGCTGATGGAATGATTCGGACATGGTGGTTACTTGTGGTTACTTAGGCTTGGATGAGTTGTCCTCGGGGATGGTGTTTTGCCTCATTCTTGCGGCCTAGGCTGAGAGTGCTTTTAGCTAGAACCAAGAACCGAGCGTGCTGCCATTGGTGGGAGTATGGGCTCCTTACTAACCGAATAATTTGTGAGGGGCTTGTCAAGGGTCCTCTAGTTTGCTATTTTCATTTGCGCGTGAGTTGTGTGGGTGGAAAAGAAACGATGAGGACGGTGGTGTTTAGGATGTGGCCGCGGGGCAGGGCGTTGGAAGCGCTGAACCTGTCCTTCCTCACACTGATGGTCCTTGAGTAAGACTCATGCAAGATAAAGGTCTAACCGCGCCCGCTCGCCGGCCTTCCTCGGAAGAGGGTCAATCAGGTGAGCCGGACGGTACCAATGGGTAAATTAGTAAACCCCTACAGGGTTAAATCTTTTTGAAAAGCCGTGTCCGCGGTTATGGACAAATCTTGGGAAAGGCAGATTAGCTCATAGGGTATAACCTAATTAATTAAAATTTGGCAGCTAAAGGTTGCAACTCAACGTGTGCTTAAAAGGTTCATTTCCTCGAGGGTGATTCGAGGGAGTGCCTTGGTGGAAATGAGAGGTGGATTCTTGGTGCTATGGGTTCGATGAGAACCGAAGGAAAAAGTTACTCTCTTATCCCTTTTTCAGAAAATATTCTGAGTAGTCGATGTCATGGGTCTTTTAAATCTTTTAAAAAGAAAATCTAGCTTTATGCAAAATAGCTACATACAGCTGTAGAGCCTCCGTCAGCATTGGGCCTATATCGCCCTACTAAACTTGCGAGTACGTCGTACTCAGTCTCTCTTTGCTGCTTTTATAATTTGTTTCAGAGGAGGACGACACCGAGCACACATGTGGTTTCTTCCTGGACATCGACGAGTAGTTTGGGGTTCCCAGGTGGCAGCTTTGATGTAGCCCCACATGTGGACAACACCATGGACACCACGCTAAATGGCCCAATGACAAGATCAAGAGTCAAGGCTCTTCATGAAAAGGTGACCTCGCTCCTCTCGATGTGTGATCTCGACCTCCCTTTGAATGGTTTGCTACTTCATGCCTGTACCTTGTGCATACTCAGGATCCACCCGGATGATGACCCACAATGGAGTCAAGGAGATGACCAAGAGAAGGTCCAAGATGATGGAGAAGATGAACAAGAGGAGATCCAAGAAGATGGGCAAGAAGAGGAGGAAGGAGGCGAAGACAGGGTGGCCGGCCTCCCAGCCGGCCTAGGCCGGTCCCAAGGCCGGGCTCCAACCCGAGGCGGCCGGCCTCCCAACCGGCCCAGGCCGGTCCCCAGGCCGGGCTCCCACCCGAGGCCGCCGGCCTCCCTACCGGCCCAGGCCGGCCCCCAGGCCGGGCCACACCCCGACGCTGCCGGCCCCCGTGCCGGCCTCCCAGCCGGCCTCTCGGCCGGCCTAGGCCGGTCTCCAGGCCGGTCACCCACCTGAGCCGGCCGGCCTCCCAGCCGGCCTAGGCCGGCCCCTAGGCCGGTACCCCGCCAGTGCCAGCCGGCCTCCAGGCCGGTCTAGGCCGGCCCCCAGGCCGGTTCCCCACCTTCCTGCCCCGTTTTGTAATAGACTATAAATAGCTTTCCACTTTCCCCATTCGAAGCTGAGACTGAATTTGAGACTTGTGAGCCATGCTCCTCATCCCTCTGTGCTAGGGTTCCTCTTAGAGGATGGATCTTGTTGTTGCTACTCTTTCACTGAGGTGTCTTTAGTAGTGCAACCCAATCTTTCACTGCAGTGATTCTATTGGATCGGTGGACCGGCCGGTAAGAGTAATTGGTTTCAACAAGAGTAAGTTTGGCTTTGATTCTTCGATCCAAAGGCTACCTTTTTGAGGGTTTGTTGTTGGGTGGAGTTCTTAGCAGGATTTGCTAGTTATCCTTGTGTTTTGCCCACGAATCTCCCTCGCTACCCCTCCGTGTTCTTCGTGTTCATCCCCTTTTCCACTCAAATCCGTGAAGATCGGGCCTAGCCCTAAATCATTTGGTATCAAGAGCAAGGGTTTCCATGGATTTGGATCGTGTTTCCACCTTTTATTAGCCTTTTTCCCACCAAATTTTTCTTTCCCATACCATGATATGGGCACGACGGAGGAGGTGCGGCCTAACTTCAGGACTCCCCCAAGATAGACTTGTCAATTGTAATTTTATTTATGTCGTCTTTGCTATTTTTAATAAGTGTTCGGTTTGGGCCTGTCCAACCGAACTAGTTAGGCCCATTAGTGGGGTGCCCCAATTAGGTCGGTACTGTAGCTACAGTGTGGCGCTACAGTACGCCCCACCCCATCCATATAAGGGGCTGGCCGAGTTAGGGTTTAGGCAGCTTTGAGTTTAGATTAAAACAGTCCATAGACTTTGAGCTCCATTGGTGAAGCTTCCCTCCGGGGACGGCGATGCCGTTTATCAGATTGTAATACAGATTGCTGTGAGGGTTCTTGAGTGCATCAAGGATTATCAGGCTCAGGTTTGAGGCGTGGTGTTTATCTCCATGTTGCTTGCTGGATTCGTTCCTCACCTTCAGGTGATGATCATCATCGTTATTGGAAGATTCCTATTGGTGGATTCGCTGTGAAAGATCGGGACAATAAACTTTTCCTGCCGCGACACGGTTTCAGACAGGGTTTTGACAGTTTTAGCAAAACAGGCGTAACTTTTGCATACGAACTCCGTTTTCGACGAACCACCTATCAAACTTCTCAGGGGAAAGAGAGACACAGGTTTGGAAGTTGCATCAGCGACGTATTCAGCTTATTTAGATCCGTGGTGTACAGGAGTTGTCCTGCTGCGTTTCGGGTGATTTGCATGGTGCGTTTACTCGTTGCAAACTCGAGAAATTATGTGTCACATTATCTATCCGGTTTACTCGCTGTGAAAGATCGGGACAACAATCATAGGATCATCCCCTTGACCCCTTATCATGTGGTATCAGAGCTCTGGGTTGATCACGGCGAGGTTGTGTTGATCGATCTCATCTAGATCGGTTGACTTGGAGGAGTTTGCGGCTCCTGTTGGTGGAGATCGCTTTGCATCAAGATTGATCTGCTGGGCGGCTGCTGTTGGAGGAGATTGCTTTGCATCAGGGCTTTGCTCCGCGTGGTGAAGAGATCAGATCCATACGTGGACAGCTAGATTTCTTTTGGTAGTGGCAGCCACGAGGAAGGAGCAGCAGTTTCAATCACGTGTTCTGCCTGGTCCAGAAACGACCATCGACTTGTTCGGGAAACTTCGATCTGTACGTGGTGAATCGGGACCTGGGAAGCTACCCATTGGAAAGTACACAAAATTTCCTTTCCAAAGAGTATTTACTTGCCTGATTCGGACTTCGTACGAGAAAATTACATCCGTTTCAAATTCAGAGCGTCAGTCTTTCCGCGAGTCCGCGATTTTCTGCCGTGGCACAAAAATCCGTCATTTTCTCTGCCGCAGCAGAATCAAGTTGGAAAGGAGTTTTTGGTTGCAGTTTGTCTACAGAGATGGGTTGTTCAAGTCCTATTTGTATGATGGAAAGGTCCAATGATCTGTTTCTTGATTACACTAATATCAAGGCAGGAAAGGCATATGATCGAGAACAATTGAGTTGGAAGTTGGAAAGTTCTGCAACGTATGCAGGATTTCAGTCTTGGGAATCTGATATGGTTCGTGGATTTGCAAGATGTCGTGCAAACAGTCAAGCTTTGGTAGCTATACTGAATATGTTCTTGCATCTCGGCGTGTGGATGTGACGGTGGCTGGTTGGTGGCGTAACGAGAAATATGCGAAGGACATGAGGGATAGCGAATGTAATTGGGAGATGTTCAGAGAATTTCTGCGTTCCAGATTTTTGGAGAAATCCAAGGAGATGGATAAGGTGGTTACTCCTGAGGATGTTGTACCATTGAGTGGGCTGAATATGCAACTCAAGAGAGTACATGATGATACTTGCATGAGAGCGAATAGAGGCCAGCGATGGAGTTTATTTCAGGCGCAGTGTATGATCAAAGGCAAAGCATGCAAGTTGATGATTGACAGTGGTAGCTACTGTAATGGCATTAGCAAGGCGGTTGTCGAGGCATTGGGTTTGTCCACATGGCGAATTCCCGAACCGAGGCATGTTGAGTGGGTCAATAGTTGCGGTATGATGAAGATTACTCACAAGGTGCGTGTGCCATTTACAGTTGGTGACTATGTTGATGAGGTTGAGTGCGATGTGTTGCCATTGGAGGTGTGTGGATTGTTACTTGGACGTCCATGGCAATATGATCGCAATGCTATGCATGCTGGAAGAGCAAATACATATTCATTTGTGCATGATGGCAAACAGCGGACTTTGAAGCCTATGCAAGATGATCAAATCAAGTCCGATGTGGTGCTGGTGGTGCACAAGGAGAAGTTGCATAAAGCTAAGCCAAAGCCAAGGTTAGCTAAGTTGCAGCAAGAGGAGCATGATGCAAGGAGCGTTGGTACTGAAACTGATTCAGCCGTGCATGTAGATGACGAGCCAGTTGTTCTTGTTGGTGACAAGCCGGTTGAAGAAAGGAGGGATATTGCAGCATGTGTTCCAGTTTGTGTTGACAAAGGTGTTCAAACCGATGATGATTGTGCTGATTGTGTTTCGGTGCGTGTGGTGCCGCGAGTAGACGGTCGCAGCTATGTCAGCACACCTATGAGGCGTTTTGTTGGAGCAGCAGTGCGGATGCATAAAGGAAAGGATGGACGTGTTCGTCAGTTGTGTGGTCCAGGCATTACTATTTTGCAGGGTCATGCAAAGAAGCTTCATGTTCCACAAAGGGCTCCATCCAGATCTGAGAAGAAGGTAGTGGCGCCAAAGTCCAAGCTCATGTGGAGAAGAAAAGAGGCGCCAAGTGCTGTATCAAGTCAAGTAGGCCGAGAGGGAGGATGTGGCGTGGAAGGCAAGCAAGACTTGAAGACGGCGAACAAGCGTGATGCTCTTATTTATATACCTCCACCTTTTCGAGCCGACCCTCAAGCGTTGAGGACAATGCTTCTTGAAGGGGGGGAGGATGATATGGGCACGACGGAGGAGGTGCGGCCTAACTTCAGGACTCCCCCAAGATAGACTTGTCAATTGTAATTTTATTTATGTCGTCTTTGCTATTTTTAATAAGTGTTCGGTTTGGGCCTGTCCAACCGAACTAGTTAGGCCCATTAGTGGGGTGCCCCAATTAGGTCGGTACTGTAGCTACAGTGTGGCGCTACAGTACGCCCCACCCCATCCATATAAGGGGCTGGCCGAGTTAGGGTTTAGGCAGCTTTGAGTTTAGATTAAAACAGTCCATAGACTTTGAGCTCCATTGGTGAAGCTTCCCTCCGGGGACGGCGATGCCGTTTATCAGATTGTAATACAGATTGCTGTGAGGGTTCTTGAGTGCATCAAGGATTATCAGGCTCAGGTTTGAGGCGTGGTGTTTATCTCCATGTTGCTTGCTGGATTCGTTCCTCACCTTCAGGTGATGATCATCATCGTTATTGGAAGATTCCTATTGGTGGATTCGCTGTGAAAGATCGGGACAATAAACTTTAGGATCGACGGGGTTGATCCTTATCATGTGGTATCAGATTACTGGGTTGTTCACAGCGAGGGTGTGTTGATCGATCTTATCTAGATCGGTTGATTTGGAGGAGATTGCGGCTGCTGTTGGTGCAGATCGCTTTGCATCAAGATTGATCTGCTGGGCGGCTGCTGTTGGAGGAGATTGCTTTGCATCAGGACTTTGCTCCGCGTGGTGAAGAGATCAGATCTATACGTGGACAGCTAGATTTCTTTTGGTGGTGGCAGCCACGAGGAAGGAGCAGCAGTTTCAATCACGTGTTCTGCCTGGTCCAGAAACGACCGTCGACTTGTTCGGGAAACTTCGATCTGTACGTGGTGAATCGGGACCTGGGAAGCTACCCATTGGAAAGTACACAAAATTTCCTTTCCAAAGAGTATTTACTTGCCTGATTCGGACTTCGTACGAGAAAATTACGTCCGTTTCAAATTCAGAGCGTCAGTCTGTCCGCGAGTCCGCGATTTTCTGCCGTGGCACAAAAATCCGTCATTTTCTCTGCCGCAGCAGAATCAAGTTGGAAAGAAGTTTTTGGTTGCAGTTTGTCTACAGAGATGGGTTCTTCAAGTCCTATTTGTATGATGGAAAGGTCCAATGATCTGTTTCTTGATTACACTAATATCAAGGCAGGAAAGGCATATGATCGAGAACAATTGAGTTGGAAGTTGGAAAGTTCTGCAACGTATGCAGGATTTCAGTCTTGGGAATCTGACATGGTTCGTGGATTTGCAAGATGTCGTGCAAACAGTCAAGCTTTTGGTAGCTATACTGAATATGTTCTTGCATCTCGGCGTGTGGATGTGACGGTGGCTGGTTGGTGGCGTAACGAGAAATATGCGAAGGACATGAGGGATAGCGAATGTAATTGGGAGATGTTCAGAGAATTTCTGCGTTCCAGATTTTTGGAGAAATCCAAGGAGATGGATAAGGTGGTTACTCCTGAGGATGTTGTACCATTGAGTGGGCTGAATATGCAACTCAAGAGAGTACATGATGATACTTGCATGAGAGCGGATAGAGGCCAGCGATGGAGTTTATTTCAGGCGCAGTGTATGATCAAAGGCAAAGCATGCAAGTTGATGATTGACAGTGGTAGCTACTGTAATGGCATTAGCAAGGCGGTTGTCGAGGCATTGGGTTTGTCCACATGGCGAATTCCCGAACCGAGGCATGTTGAGTGGGTCAATAGTTGCGGTATGATGAAGATTACTCACAAGGTGCGTGTGCCATTTACAGTTGGTGACTATGTTGATGAGGTTGAGTGCGATGTGTTGCCATTGGAGGTGTGTGGATTGTTACTTGGACGTCCATGGCAATATGATCGCAATGCTATGCATGCTAGAAGAGCAAATACATATTCATTTGTGCATGATGGCAAACAGCGGACTTTGAAGCCTATGCAAGATGATCAAATCAAGTCCGATGTGGTGCTGGTGGTGCACAAGGAGAAGTTGCATAAAGCTAAGCCAAAGCCAAGGTTAGCTAAGTTGCAGCAAGAGGAGCATGATGCAAGGAGCGTTGGTACTGAAACTGATTCAGCCGTGCATGTAGATGACGAGCCAGTTGTTCTTGTTGGTGACAAGCCGGTTGAAGAAAGGAGGGATATTGCAGCATGTGTTCCAGTTTGTGTTGACAAAGGTGTTCAAACCGATGATGATTGTGCTGATTGTGTTTCGGTGCGTGTGGTGCCGCGAGTAGACGGTCGCAGCTATGTCAGCACACCTATGAGGCGTTTTGTTGGAGCAGCAGTGCGGATGCATAAAGGAAAGGATGGACGTGTTCGTCAGTTGTGTGGTCCAGGCATTACTATTTTGCAGGGTCATGCAAAGAAGCTTCATGTTCCACAAAGGGCTCCATCCAGATTTGAGAAGAAGGTAGTGGCGCCAAAGTCCAAGCTCATGTGGAGAAGAAAAGAGGCGCCAAGTGCTGTATCAAGTCAAGTAGGCCGAGAGGGAGGATGTGGCGTGGAAGGCAAGCAAGACTTGAAGACGGCGAACAAGCGTGATGCTCTTATTTATATACCTCCACCTTTTCGAGCCGACCCTCAAGCGTTGAGGACAATGCTTCTTGAAGGGGGGGAGGATGATATGGGCACGACGGAGGAGGTGCGGCCTAACTTCAGGACTCCCCCAAGATAGACTTGTCAATTGTAATTTTATTTATGTCGTCTTTGCTATTTTTAATAAGTGTTCGGTTTGGGCCTGTCCAACCGAACTAGTTAGGCCCATTAGTGGGGTGCCCCAATTAGGTCGGTACTGTAGCTACAGTGTGGCGCTACAGTACGCCCCACCCCATCCATATAAGGGGCTGGCCGAGTTAGGGTTTAGGCAGCTTTGAGTTTAGATTAAAACAGTCCATAGACTTTGAGCTCCATTGGTGAAGCTTCCCTTCGGGGACGGCGATGCCGTTTATCAGATTGTAATACAGATTGCTGTGAGGGTTCTTGAGTGCATCAAGGATTATCAGGCTCAGGTTTGAGGCGTGGTGTTTATCTCCATGTTGCTTGCTGGATTCGTTCCTCACCTTCAGGTGATGATCATCATCGTTATTGGAAGATTCCTATTGGTGGATTCGCTGTGAAAGATCGGGACAATAATCATAGGATCAACCCCCTTGATCCTTATCATACCAATTTCGAAAATTCAAAAAAAAAATAGCCCATATGGATTTCGTTCGATCTTTCGATTTGGTGAGCGATTTGTGGTTTTGATCCACGGATCTCGTGCTTAAGACCTTTCCCCACTTTCCGTTGGTGTTCCGGAGGCCTTTTTCGCTCCAAGGCCAAGCGTGCCGCGCAATTCGTCGCCGGCGGTACTACCGTCCGAACGGTCGGTACTACCGCTCGCAATCGGTCCTACCGCCCGTTCGGCCGGTGCTACCGCCGCACGACTTTTCACCGACTTTATCCTCGTGTCGCTTCATCGCTACCTCGACGGCATCAAAGGTATAGCTTCCGACACATCCCTTTCCATTTCGCGAAACTTTTTCCTAGTAGCTAGCTCTTCATAGTGTGTGCATTGCACTAGTGTGACACCAAGTGACCATATCATCATCTTGTGAGCATCTAGTTGTAGCGGACTCGGCTCGGGCAAAAGCATAAAGCAAAAGAGAAATAGAAAAGATTCAAAAAAAAAGAGAAAAGCCGAGCCGTGATCCTAGTCATCCCCAAGCTCCAATACCCAATAGAGAAATGGGTACACTTGTGCAAATCGGATGCTCCTTACCATACACTTGAGCTAGTTGTCCTTCGAGAGGTGGTGCGGCACGAGCATAGTCTTCGTTAGGTCCAAGTCGCTCCTCCCTATAGTCGCACCATCCACGTTTGTCTCCACGTGTGAGTCTCCTTTGTTTCTCGGATTGTGTGGTTAGTCTCTTTTGTTTCTTGATCTTTGTGGTTATCCTCCACTTGTTGCAAAAGCCTTTTTCGTTGGCTTCGTTTCGATTTCTTGCCACTTTACCATACCTAAGCTCCTCATAAGTGTGTGTGAGTCACTTTTGGATCACTAATCAACCAACTCTTACTCTTGTGACAACTTTGTCTCGGAAGGCAAGGCCACTTGTCCAATACTATCAACCAAAGGTTAGAGCGGTTATTAGCCACCAAATTTTCCACATATCACTTGTGTTGTCTTATCATGGCTAGGGAAGAACAAGACGCCGCCTTCGGCAAGCAAGAGGAGGCCCTTCGGAGGTACATCGACGACAACTTACGCCGCTATGAGGAGCGCCATCAAGCCGCTCAACGTGAAAACAATGAGCGCTTCGCTCAAATCCAAGATTCCATGAGCAAGCTCCTCGATCGAGATCATAGTTGCTCTTCAAGGTCAAGTTCGCGAAGCTCTCGCCACTCCACCACAAGAAGCCACACACGGAGTGAGAATGATCAAGGACATCGTCATCGCCAAGAGCGCCATCGCCAAGAGATACCTCATCAACAAGCGAACTTGGACCCTCACCAACACCAAGACCAACATTGACAAGAAGCGCCTCACCCTCAAGCGAACGTAGACCCTCAACAACATCAAGATCGCCATCGACAAGAGATACCAATTCCAAATGCTAACTTGGATCCCCAACACCGCCATGAGGATAATCGACATCATCGTCATGATCTACCTCCACATCGAGCCCGCCGAGTGCCATTGGCCAACAATCATGTTGATCTTGAAGACAATGAGGATTATGTTCCACGCCACCATCCAAGGCATCATCACCGAGACCGCCATCGCCACCATGATGATGATGAGGATGATCACAAAAACTGTTTCAATCCTCCCAAGCTCGTCATTCCTAAGTTCCATGGCACCAACGACCCGGAGGACTACATTGCATGGGAATCCAAGGTCTCCAAACTATTTCGAGTCTACAAGGTGCCGCAAGACAAACGAGTTGACCTCGCATCCCTCGAGTTCGAAGGCTATGCGCAACTATGGTGGGAACAACTCCAAGCCTCCTTTGAAGATCCAATCGACACATGGAATGACATGAAGAAGGAAATGCACAAGCACTTTGTGCCACATCATTATGCGCGAGATTTATACAAGAAGCTACAAGAACTTAAGCAAGGTCTCAAGACGGTCGACGAGTACTACAAGGAGATGGAGTCCACTCTCTCCCGCGCACACATTGTAGAGTCCGAGGAACAATTAATGGCACGCTTCTTGAACGGCCTCACGTACCCTTCCAACCTTATGAGAACCTTGTTGAGCTCGTTCATCAAGCCATGAAGGCCGAGCGCCAAGTCGCCGAAGAGCTCAAGTATGTCAAGGCCAAGTCCTTCTTCGCCACTAGAGCTTCATCATCAACACAACCCATGACTCAAGTCCAAGCTCAAGGCAATGCCAAAAGTTCTACACCGCAACCCACTACCACCTCCAAGAAGACGACGCCCTCCCCGCAAGCCGCCAAGTCATATATCACTTGCTACAAGTGTGGAGGTCAAGGGCACAAGTCATTTGAATGCACCAACAAGAAGGTGATGATCGTCAATGACAATGGAGACTATGAGTCTATGAGTGAAGATGAGTACCACGCATTGAACAAGGTGGCCACGATGCAAAGCTTGGATGACGCCGATAACTACATCTATTGTGATGGTGATCCCAACCCCACTCTAGTTGTCACTCGAGTCTTGACTAAAATCAACCAAGGTGATGACGCTCAAAGATGCAACTTGTTCCAAACCAAGGCCGGCATCAACGACAAATCAATCAAGGTAATCATTGATGGTGGGAGTTGTCACAACTTGGCAAGCAAGGAGCTATGTGAGAAACTCAACTTGATGTACAAGAAGCACCCCAATCCTTACCATGTGCAATGGCTTAGTGACTCCGGCACCGTGAAGATCCAACACACGGTTCAAGTATCCTTCAAGATTGGCTCTTACGAGGACACGGTGGATTGTGATGTGGTACCAATGTCGGTTTGCCACTTACTTCTTGGCCGTCCTTGGCAATTTGACAAGGCCGCTACTCATGATGGGCGCACCAACTACTATAGCTTCAAATGGTAAAATAAGATCCTAGTGCTCCGCCCAATGACTCCAAGCCAAATTATCGCCGACAATGCCAAGACAATTGTAAGAGCGCAAGAAAAACAATCCTCTAGTGAGTTGAGTGGTGAGAGAGCGAACCACATTCACGTGAGTGAGAGCCACAAGCCAAATATGAGTGAGAAAGGGAAAAGAGTGAGTCCCGGCGTAGTCTTGTTAGCCACCAAAAGTGAGATGAGAGAAGTGATAGCAAACCCATCCACTTTCCACTTCGTGCTCTTATGCAAAGGAGATGGCAAAGACACTAACGACTTAACCCAAGTTCCTCCGTCTATGTTGTCTATCTTGCAGGAATTCAAAGATGTCTTTCCGGATGAACTACCTCAAGGACTTCCTCCCCTCCGTGGAATCGAGCATCGCATCGATCTCATTCCCGGCGCCCCTCTACCCAATAGAGCGCCATACCGCACCAACCCCGAGGAGACAAAGGAGATCGAGCGCCAAATTCAAGAACTCCTCGCCAAGGGACATGTTCGTGAAAGCTTGAGTCCGTGCGCCGTTCCGGTCATCCTCGTTCCCAAGCAAGACGACACACTCCGAATGTGCATGGATTGCCGTCCCATCAACAATATCACGGTGAGGTATCGACACCCTATCCCACGACTTGATGACATGCTAGATGAGCTTAGTGGTGCCACTATCCTCTCCAAAATTGATTTGAAAAGTGGCTATCACCAAATCCGTATGCATGAAGGAGATGAATGGAAAACCGCATTCAAAACAAAACTTGGTCTTTATGAGTGGCTTGTCATGCCCTTTGGTCTTTCCAATGCTCCTTCAACATTTATGCGTCTTATGAATCACGTCTTGCGCACTTTCATTGGCAAGTTTGTGGTTGTCTACTTTGATGACATCCTCATTTATAGCAAATCTTTGCATGAACATGTCGACCATGTGAAGCAAGTTTTGTTGGCCCTTCGTAATTCCTCGCTTTTGCCAACCTCAAGAAATGCACCTTTTGCAACGACAAACTTGTGTTTTTGGGTTATATGGTTTCTTCCAAAGGGATTGAAGTTGACACCTATAAGATTGAGGCAATCACAAATTGGCCACCACCAACGAATCTTGCTCAACTTCGTAGCGCCCTTGGTTTGTTTGGGTTTTACCGTCGCTTGTGAAAGATTTTAGCACAATTGCTTGCCCATTGAATGAGCTTACCAAGAAGAATGTACCTTTCATTTGGGGCAATGCTCAAGAATTGGCTTTCAATGAACTCAAGAAGAGATTGACCGAGGCTCCTTTACTTGCTTTGCCGGATTTCTCCAAAACTTTTGAACTTGAGTGTTTACGCTAGTGGCCTTGGCATCGGTGGCGTCCTCATGCAATGTGGCCGTCCCGTTGCCTATTATAGCGAAAAACTGATGGTGCTCACCTAAACTACCCAATCTACGACAAGGAACTCTATGCCTTAGTCCGTGTTTGGAAGTATGGCAACACTACCTTTGGCCAAAAGAGTTTGTTATCCATTCCGATCATGAATCATTGAAATATTTGAAAACCCAAGCCAATTTGAACAAAGGCATGCCAAATGGGTTGAATGCATCGAGTCTTTTCTCTATGTGGTGAAGTACAAAAAAGGCAAGGACAATATAGTTGCGGATGCTCTTTCCCGCAAGATGATCTTACTCACACAACTTGAAATCAATGTTTTGGGTCTTGATAACCTTAAATAACTCTATGCTTCCGATTCTTTCTTTGGTCCTATCTTTACAAAGTGCACAATTAACAAAGGATGCAATGATTTCTACTTGCACAAGGGTTTCTTGTTTAAGGCTAACAAACTATGCATTCCCGAGTCCTCGCTCCGTTTGTTACTTCTACAGGAATCACATAGTGGAGGCCTCATGAGACACTTTGGACGTGGCAAGACACTCGCCATGCTATCTACACACTACTTTTGGCCACGGATGACGCGTGATGTGGAGCGCTTGGTGCGCCGTTGCCCAACTTGCCTCAAAGCTAAGTCCACTTTGAACTCTCATGGTCTTTATATGCCTTTACCAATACCACACACACCTTGGTCCGACATTAGCATGGATTTTGTCTTAGGATTACCTCGAAAAAAAAATGGCAAAGATTCAATATTTGTTGTTGTCGATCGCTTCTCTAAAATGGCACACTTTATTCCTTGCAATAAGACCAACGATGCTTCACACATTGCAACTTTGTTCTTTAGGGAAATCGTTCGTCTACATGGAGTGCCGAAGACCATTGTTTCGGACCGAGATGTCAAGTTCACAAGCTACTTTTGGAAGGCATTGATGTCCAAGCTAGGAGTCAAGCTCCTCTTCTCCACTGCTTACCACCCACAAACCGATGGCCAAACCGAGGTGGTGAATCGAAGCTTATCAACTCTCCTTCGCGCATTAATCAAGCCAAACCTCAAAGGCTGGGAGGAATGCATACCGCACGTCGAGTTCGCCTACAACCGTGCCTCCCACCGGGCAACCAAGCGAAGCCCGTTCGAGGTTGTCTATGGGTTCAACCCTAACACCGCCCTAGACATCCTCCCAACACGAGAGCACCGACATGGATGTCGACAAAAGAGCCGACTACATGAAGACATTACATGAGTCAACACGAGCAACTCTAGAGGAGCACACAAAGCGAAAAGCTACCAAGATCAACAAGTTGAAGAATCCCATGGTATTCGAAGAAGGAGATCTTGTGTGGCTACACCTCCGCAAGGACCGTTTTCCGGATGAAAGAAAATCCAAGCTTGCTCCTCGCGGTGACGGACCTTTCAAAGTGCTCAAGCACATCAACGACAACGTATACAAGATCGACATCCCAACCTCAAAGTACTTGGTGCATGACACGTTCAACGTCGCCGACCTATCCCCTTTCCACGGAGATGCAAGCGTTCAAGAGGATGACGAGTCGAAGACGACTCTTTCCGAAGGGGGGGGGGGGAAGATGATGTAGCCCCACATGTGGACAACACCATGGACACCACGTCAAATGGCCCAATGACAAGATCAAGAATCAAGGCTCTTCATGAAAAGGTGATCTCGCTCCTCTCGATGTGTGATCTCGATCTCCTTTTGAATGGTTTGCTACTTCATGCCGGTACCTTGTGC